>VYZW01046825.1:27970-42486 GCA_013401315.1 Balaeniceps rex
AGGCAATAATCTTTTTTTTTTTAACTGCCTCAGTAGAAGTTGGTAGTGAAAACAAATATGTACAAATGAAGGCTATCTTTCCTGTACCCAGACATTTCTTTAACTTTAATAACCTGCCAAAATCTGTCATGACTGCCATAATTACAATAGCCAGTTAGAAGTGCTCCTCTGCCATTTACTTCCATCTGACACATCCGTTAGGGGTATAATCAGTGCTCCCTTGCACTGCCTAATTATCTCCTAAGTGGCAAGGTAAATCTTAACAAGTTAACTGAATGTTGTTGCAGCAAGAGCCCAGAATAAACAAAGTACCCTTTTTCACCATTAGCATCTTCACAGTTGTGAACTACGGCCAACCTGCTGATACCTGTGAATATAGAAATATCCTGTCACTTTAAACTGACTAGAGCTGTGGTGCAACTGATGTAACTAGATCCTTGTAGTTTTGGGAGAAGTCAGAAAGACTCCAAGATAAGAGACTTCTAAATAACCTTGCTTTGGACACCTCAGCCCTGAGAGAGCAGATGCGTGGGACCATAAAGATAAGAGAATTGCCATAGTTCCTTCCCAGGAAGGTCTATGCCACCATGCTCCTCTCCTTCCCAACTTTCTTGGCCAGCACGAGCCATTCAGCAGCAAATTCAGATACAAACTAAAGTCCCCAAAACGATCAGCTCCAGAGATGCTTCCCCAGCACTTGTGTTGTCCTGGCAGTGCTCAGTTTGTTTGAAAGATGGGGCAACCACGAAACTGGCAATGCAGTGTTAGTGCCACCATGACATATTCATCTCAGGGAGGGAAGCTCCCTTTTGGATTTGGGTCTGCAAGGAGCTGTTTTGAACTGTAGTGGACACCATTTAACAGGCTTGTGTGCAAGGAGGTGGTGTGAACTCCTTCCCAGCAGCTTGGCAAGCTCCTCCCTCAGTTATTTGTAATTTATACAGAAAAAAGTACTCAGGCTCTAAGAGCATTTCATATGTCACAATGAGCATGTCTCTGAAAGAAGACACAGCTGTAATAGGGTAGCGTAAATACTGACTTAAGACAAGCCTAAAAAATTGCAGCAAAAATAAACAAACAGACAAACGAATATCCCCCCACTTTTCTTCTTTTCTTTTCCATTCCTGCATTCTCTGAGATTTCCACCCCTTCTGTGGCCACTCTTAAAACAATTAAAACACAAGGACTTTAAAACTGCTTGGTTTGTTCCTAGGCTGTGTAGCAGTGGTGGTAGATGCTGCAGCTCCCCGGTGAGGAAGCATTTGTTAACCTCCAGAAAAGCAATTCTGTGGCATGTCCACAAAATCACCCTAGTCTGTCAAATACAGCATGGCCCAAGGGGATTATATCCTGGACATTATCACTCAGCATTATAAGGGCAAAGCAGGACATTGAAGCTTTCACCACCCGAAAGGTAAAAGAAGACAGCACCATAACCTCATCTCTGGACAGCTTTGGTTGTGGACAAGAAGTAGAGAGCCTTCTCTCTCTCACTAATTTTTAATGGGACTGCTAAAATACATTAGTTATTCAGTATCACCCGGTCTTACTCCCAAAAAGCCCTTTCCTTCCCACTGCAAAGCTTAACACATTATGTGGCCAGCTTTGAGAACAAAGTCTACCCTGCTCCTCCTTGCTAACGCTGCTCAGCACCACACTAGTTCTTTGCATTTCAAGAAAAGAACACTTTACATTTTTAACATTGGGCTAATTACTCCAAACAACCTCACCACAATTCACAAAGAAAGGAAGTTCTTGCCATTTATAAAGTAGATAGATTGAGCTGATACCAAAGTGAATCAATCAACACATAAAAAGCATGCAGAAAGTACAAGGCACACATCTAACAGATTTAAAAGCCCTTTTGTAAACAAGAAGGAGCTTCATTATCTTTAACTTAATGGAATATCAAATGTTAACCAAAACACAGTGTTTCTGACAGATTCACATTTATTTCTCCAGTACTTGCTGGAAAGCAATTAGCTATTAAAGGCGCTTTTTTCTCCTTTTCTTTTTTCTTAACATGTAATTTGAAGCACTTAAAAACTGTCTTATAATAGGTGGGGAAAACAGAAAGATTTATTTTGCTTCATATACAAAATGAACTGCAGAAGATGTGTCAAAAATTTCTAAGAACCATAGTACAATACAACAAAACTGAAACTTTTACCAGAAAAGGCAAAAAAAAGAGCAAAGCTTAAAAAAAAAAGGCAAGATTATCATTTTATATATCACAAATGCTTCAATATCCTACATTATCCCTACATTCCACCAGCAGCTTTAAAGTGGTCAGCTGATGTTCTGATAAGCATCCAGCTTAATATAGACTGGTCTACCCTCCTCTCTAACTGGTACTGGTCTACCTCAGCGCTTAAACCAGCTGGTGCAAGCCAGGTTAAATGCTGAGACCCTCACTGAAATCAGTTATCTCACCCTAGCAACACTGGATTTGCCCACGGGAAAATAATGGCAACACAACAATGAATCTTCTAAGACTCAGAGTGCCCATCTGCCTAAGTACTGGTATTGTAGACTTAGAAATAAATACTGAGTTTGCTTTTCAGAACAGATGATCCCACCAAGTGGGGGAAACAGGTTGCTAGAATGGGGATAGTTAACTCACTCTTCCAAGTTTACAAATATTTTGCTTAGACTATCTGACTGTATTAATTTACAGCTTTCTATCTCTCTCTATTTTTGCACATTCAAATTTCTCCTGCTACCTTCTATTTCTTTTTTAAGTAGAAAAGGTGAAAGGAGAGGCTTTAAAAATGACCAAAAGTGCATGGAGAAATGTTGAAAAGACTCCAGTAGAAAAAAAAGTAACACATAAGGAAGACAGCACTTCAAAGTAAGGCAGAGTTGCTGGATCAGTTACATCGCCAACTTTAATTCTCACACTTCACAATTTCCAAGAGATTGACGTAGCAATCTTTCTGGTATTTTGAAACATAACGACTCGATGTTACATTTCCAATGCTGCCCTCAGGGTCATTGCACAGGACACAAAATGCTGCCTGGGCATCCCTGGCTGACTGTCAGACTGCAGTCCTGCACGGCTGCACCCCGCCGTGTTTCTCTTCCAAGGATAACCACATAGCTTCAGGCTCCTGAGCTGTCAGAGAGACTGACACCTTGATTTATCAATTAATTCCCTCTCTCTCTTCCTCCCCTTGCTTCCTCCTTTCTTCAAGAGATGCTCAGTTGACCTGACAGGATATTTCTTTTATTCCTAGGGGAAAAGGATCTGGTTTATTTTCATATGAATCTGCCAGCCTCAGTTCATCTGCTTACTACAGTGCAAGTAATTTGGTGCATTTGCTTCCAAGACAGACATTAAGCCAATTTAACTAACTCAACACATTTCCCCAGGGGAGGGCAACAGACACGTAGAGGAAAAGCCCTCTCCCCTTCACTGTCCTTCTCTGGCAGAAGGGTTTGCTGGAGACAGGGGGAAGACCATGCGTAGTTTTGGGTCGGGGGCTAGAGCTGCATGAACACTTTTCCAACTCACTTGATCCTGAGCTGGGCCAAAGTGCTCAAGTCTCCCCTTCACAAATGAGACCATGGCTAGACCTGAAGAGGACAGTTCCAGTCTGCTAGCAGATTAAAGTTACTTCAAAGCTACTGAATACAGCTGTTACGACCTGTTGAAGTTAACACATTAAAGAAGAGTGCTTTTTCATGTGGCAAAGTGTGGGAAAGGCTGGAGGAGGATTCTTTTCAGCCGTGCTGCAGCACTAGAAACCTCTGAGGTCTGTGTAGCCAAAAGGCAAGGCAATTCAAGGAGAGTGACAAGAAAGAATTCCCTTGTCAACCTGGCAGAATAATGAAAGTATCTGGGTACGTAACCTTAGTTGAGGACTGCTGCAGATTTTCTGAGCTGTGTTATTCCCAGAGTATTCTCTTAATACAATGACTGTAATTTATAACTCTGAACATGGGGGGAAAAAAAAAGATCAGGTACATTTGTTATGGAGTTGTCTAGTAGCATTAGAGATGTCTTATTAGTGTTCTTATGATCTCTCCCCCACCTCAACCCCATGCATGGATTTATAACAATGAAGGCTGAATCAAAACTGAAATAAAATAGGAGTTTCCTTTACTGGGAACTGAGCATACCCTAAACTTAACAATATCAATTCCAGCTCGACTCTTAATTTTAATTCTGGTCATATGTGCTTTTCCCGAGTCCTGACCAGGTTGGAATGGAAATTTTTCCTGGCTGGAAAAATTCTGATTGAATCTTTTTCTTTTTTATTTCCCCCAGTTTTCTGCCATCTTGCCTGCCTCATTCAGGGCAACCTGTAATAAATCCTGTCTGTATGGATTCCAGACTTGTATTTCAGCACATGGTGCTTTATTATATTTACTTTCAAATATTTTAGGAAGGAATAGTGGGGAAATGGAGCAAATGGTGGGGAACATAGGTTTGGGGAAAGATGGACTGCATTGGGGCATAAGGGGAATATTAAGGGAAAATCTTGTATTAGAAAACCTTTATTTCAGTCTATGCATATACTATGCACTACAGAGTCAATAAATTGAGGAAAATTATTCTGGCAAGAAAAGTCATGCCTTTGAAAGCTGAATAGTTTTTAATAAGCATACATCTGGTGGAATAAAAAAGAAAAGAATGTGGTTAGCTGACAGGGACAGAATACAGTGGGTATTTGGAAGGAGCAAAGAAGAATGGTTTGGGGACAGAGATGTCAGAGTGTTATTGCTGTTGCAACAAGAGAGAGAAGTGAGCAATGTGTGATCTTACAAGGATTTCCTGCCCATTCTAGCTTCAATGGCAACTTTATTTTTTTTATATAGACACTCTCAGCATGTGCCTACTAAATAATTATGCCTTAAATCAGGAGATTATTCTGTCACAGTTATTTCAGGATAGTAACCAAATGATCATACTAAAAAAGTCAAAAAGTCATGGAAATCGCTTTTCTGAAATATCAACAAACACTATACCACTGCATGAAAAATAACGTTTTCCCACTTGGTGCTGAGGACTGGCCTGTGAACTGCAATAGTAAGGGATAATTTAAACATGCCCTTTGTAAACCCAATGTAGTTTCACAGTCTCTCCATAGGTTCTCTCATCTGATTTGGTTTTTCATATGAGCACAGTTTTTGTTGAGATCCCACTAGCCTTTCAGAGGTTGATATTTAAGGATCACATCCTTCAAGCTCAAAAATGGTCCATCCCATCAAGTAGGAAATGAAGCAAAGGTGGCAGGAGGCCTGCATGGATGGGCAAGGAGCTCTTGACTGAACTTGGACACAAACAAGAAGTGTACAAGAGGCGGAAGCAGCAGCAGGCGGCTCAGGAGGAGTATAGAGCTGCTGTCCCATCTTGCAGGGATGGGGTTACGAAAGTCAAGGCCAACCTGGAGGTGCAGCAGAGAGCACGGGATGTGAAGGAGAGCAAGAAAGGCTTTCACAAATACATAAACAGCAAAAGGAAGACTAGGGAAAACATGGACCTGGTGCTGAATGGGGCAGGAAAGGTGGTGACAAAGGACACAAAAAAGGACAAGGTACTCAACATCTTCTTTGTCTCAGTCTTTATCAGTAAAAATCACCTTCAGGAATCCCAGGTCCCTGAGACCACAGGGAAATTCTGGAGCAAGGAAGACTTCGCCTTCATAGAGGAAGACCAGGCTGGGGAGCAACTTTGCAGAGGAGGACCTCAGGTCCTCAGAGAGGGTTGTCAAATACTGGAACAGGCTGCCCAGGGAAGTGGTTGAGTCACCATCCCTGGAGGTATTTAAAAGATGGGTAGATGAGGTGCTTAGAGACATGGTTTAGTAGTGGACAGGTATGGTTGGACTCGATGATCTTAAAGGTCTTTTCCAACCAAACGATTCTGTGGTTCTGTGATTCTGTCCTGGTGGACAAGCCGCTGACCATGAGCCAGCAACGTGCCCATGCAGCAAAGGCAGCCAACAGTCTTCTGTGCTGCATTAGGAAGACTTTTGCCGGTGGGAAGAGGGAGGTGATCCTTCCCCTCTACTCAGCACTGGTGAGACACCTCTGGGTCCAGTTCTAGGCACCACACTACAGGGAGACATGGACATACCAGAGTGAGTCCAGTGAAGTGCCAAAAAGATGATTAAGGGACTGGAGCATCTGTCATACAAGGAGAGGCTGGGAGAGTTCGGAGTCTAGAGAAGAGAAGGTTCATGGGGATCTTATCCATGTGTATAAATACCTGATGGGGGATAATAAAGAAGACAGACTCTTCTCAGTGGTGCCCACTGACAGGACAGGATGCAATGGGCAAAACCAAACAAATAACCAAACCAACCATAAAATTCAATGCAAACACAAGAAAACACTTTTTTTTTTTTTACTGTGAGGGTGGTGAAACACTGCAACAGGTTTGGTCATGGAGTTCGTGGACTCTCTGTATTTTGAGATATTCAAAACCTGACTGGACAGGGCCCTAAGCTACCTGCTCTAGGCAACCCTGCTTTGAGCACAGGGGGGTAGACTAATCTCCAGGGGTTCCTTCCAGCATCAACCACTGTGCGATTCTGTGAAATTGCAAGTGTAAGACTGTAATTGTAGGACTAACAGTTTGTATGATTCACATCAGCTTCATCCATCAACTTAGCCACAGTCAATATCATTACTATCAGCATCGCATATACTAACAAAATACAATAAATTGGAGATCTCAGATCACTAATAATGCAAGTCTAGGTTTAGTTATTCTCATGTGATAACAAAAATCTGAAATAAACTGTGAGAAAAGACACATGAAATTAAGACAAAGAATACACTTTTCTCCATAAAGTGAATAGGAGTTTGGCTTTTCATTTCAACAAGGACAAGATGTGTGTGGTGACAGTGAATAACGTCAGAACCTCAGAATCTTCATGAAACATACAAAGGTGCAGCTTCAAGATAGAGTAACAGCATTTGTGTGGATTTTATTTCTTCGCTTGCTGAAATTGAAATGTTAATGCCATTTGGGGCTTGTCACGGAGGTAACGAAGACTAACCCAAATGAAGGACAAACTCAAACAACTTTATTCGATGAAACAGCGAGAAACAGGAATAAGCCAAGAATGAATCAACACTTTGATAACATTTAGCACACAGGAGGTTCGAGGCGTCAGTCGGGGTATAGTTGCTACACGTCAACACGCACAAGAATGATGATCCAAGGTGCGCGCACACTCACTCACAAGGGGGGAAACTCTCTCTCGTGGGTACCCAGAAGATGGGATCGCTCAGCCGGGGGGAAGAGGCGAGGGCTCACTCAAGGACACATCCAGAAGAAACCACGCACCGAAAGGAGGTGAGGGCACTCCACCCCGGGAAGTTGCCTCAGGCGGCGTCCCAACCCAAGGGGAGAGGCTCCAAACACAGACCCGCTCCTCTGAGAAGACCGCTCAAAGGGGGGCTCCGGCAGAACCCCATGCGCGTCCTGGGTCGGATCTGAGCTGCGGTCATAATTGGTCATAACCCAGAAGCTTCTCTGAGCCAAGGCGTCTCATTGGCTGCGGGCCCTGCCTGTTGACCGAGGGGCCCCGCCTCCCCCGCTGCCCCTGCCGGGGGCTGTGCGTGCCGCGGGGGGACACCGGCGCTGACGGAGCGGTCGGCGCTAACGGAGAGGGGCACGTGGCGGCAGGCACGCTAGAGCATAAAAGGCGCGGAAGTGATGCGCGAAAAGCCCGCGGCGATCACCGCGTTAAAAGCCCCGATCTTCATGGGAAGGGCGGGCGGAGTGTACCTGTCACAGGGTTTGTTCTGATTTTTTTTTTTTTAAATTTATAGGGATAATTGCTTTAGCAGCAGTAGCTCTAATTGTAGCAATTAGCAATGTCACTTTTTCCCTGTTTAAAAAAAATTCCAGCTGAGAGTGTGGAAAGAAATTATAAAAGAAATGAGATTAAGGGTACTGAAGACTTCCCATGATGGCATATTTCATTTATACTCTCCCTAAATAAAGAGACAGTGGGATGATTTTCATTTGTGAGCTTACCATGCAGTTTTGAGAAGAAAAAAAACATGACCACATGAAGGAATCATACCGACCACAAAAAAATTTTGTCTAGCCTAGGAGATCATCTGTTCTTCACCTGAACAAAACCTTACTTTTCCATTTCATAATGCCCTTTGTCCTGATGTGCTGCTTACCCACAGGCAGGTGAGTGACAACAAAAGCTTAGAGACTAGCCAATAAATATATAACTAAATGAACTCCTGACATCGGTGCTACATTTCTGTCCTTTCTCTTCTTGCACCCTTACTCTGTGTTCGTAGAGCAGCTTGTAATCACCTCACTGACTGCTGCATCTTCTATTCATTCAATGCAGTGCTTATGTAACTGGGAAAAGAAAAAGAATCTGAAAGTCATTTACATTTCCAAAGAGCTTCCTGAAGTTTTTCTAGAAATATGTTGTATGCCCAGCCTCTCCCAATTTTGCAAGCTAAACTACCCCATCCTCTTGGGAGGCAGGTAATGGCAGAGAAGCTCGGTAGCTCCTCCTCTTGCACCATCCTCCATCTTCATAAAGCAAACATTAGTAGTGCCCAGTAAGGCCAAGATGGATGGAGATGCTCCACCTCTGCTACCCAAGTGAAATGCCATGGACAGACAGTAAATCACTTACAGAAGCATGTAATTGGTCAGAGACGGAGCACAATGGCAAAGGCATTAGCTTTTTATATTGCTTTTTATCATCAGACTCTACTCAGCAAATGGGTATCCCAGTGTCCTCAAAGTCACGCAGCTGCTTGTGACTCCTTCTTGCAAATCAACCTCAAAATCCTCTCAGTCAATTACAGGAGCATTTTACACAGATTCTGGGCATGCAATTGAAATTAAGGCATGCCAGCAGTATCAGCCAAACTGAAAGAGGAATACATTTTTAAAGGAAGGATAAAGAGACAAGGCATTTGGGTGGCGTTTAGATGAATAGCTATGGTAATCCTAGTACTGTTCAAGGGCTCTTTTTCAGATGCCATTAATACACTAAGCAGCTGCATATTTAAGCCACTTTTAAACCATTCTTCCAGCCATACCGCTGCACCTCTCTAGCAGCCTAAGTGCAATTTCTTCTTTTCAGCCAGCACGTAGCATATTTGATAGTCAATACATCCTGAGGTAGTCCAAAGTGATATACAGGAGTTATTTTATGAAACACTGATTTGCAGCTCAGTATCATTTCCTGGCACATCACATCACATATTAGCATAACACAAGATGGCCACTGGCTGCATGCCTTTTGAGAAGAATATTGCTATAAGGAGAAAAAAGGCAGAAATACGAAGCTGCTTGAGTTTACATCATGAACAAAAGGCTTTACTGCGCTAGAATATAGAGACTTTCACTATATTCCCAACTTTTCCCTTTACACTCCAGCAGGGAGCACTTTGTAGGAGGAAAGAAGGGAAGGGTGAAAGAGTGAGGTCTCACTGTTACATGTAGAATATAAATATCTTCCTTGCAATAAGGCAGAAAGTCAGTCACTGGAGGCCAAATCATTGTCTGGAGAAAAGACAAAGGAGGAAGGAAAGGAGAAAGGAATCCAAAGCAATGGGAAATAGGAAACTGGCATATACTTGACAGAATCTTTTATCGGGAAAAAGACAGAACAAATGAAATATGTATCTTCAAAACCAAGCATATATGAAAAGGTTAAGGGAAGTTTGAATATGTATCAGTTAGAATCTTTGGATGTTTTGAGTTTTGTTCTCCCTTTAGAGAAGGCCTATTATCATCAAGCTTTCAAACTAGGAGGTGTGAATACAGATTAAATCCAGTGATAAACTACAACCCAGAAAAACTTCTGTAGAAATTGAATTTTGGCTGTGAAACAAATACAGGATCAGGCTGTGATTCAGTTAGCGGAATTTGTTCTTAACCATCTGTTCCACATCTTGAATTAATATTAGAGCCTTCCCTGGAGTGGTTTTGGAGTCTTAAATAATTCTGCTTCAAGAAAAGAGCCGGAACCACAAACAGGTGGGATTGGCCCTGATCAACGTGAGTGGTGTCCAAAGGCATTGCTCTGGGTAGCAGCAGCAGGAGCATCCAACAATCTCTCTTCTCCAAGCACACTGCAGATTAGGTTGTGTGATGCCAGGATTGTAAAAAACAGGTTATTATTGCCTTCTGACATCACTGCAAATGTACAAAGCAGGGAGGGGGAAGGGGAGGGATAAAAAAACACATTGATTTTAATGTCTTTTTCTGGTAAATGAATTATTATAGAGAAAATTCAGCTAGCTGACCAAATATAATTTACTCTTTGCAAGTTTTCATTTTAGGATCTTTTCAAAGGGAAACGTTTTAAAGAACATAACTTTCCTTAAAGTAGTGCTCAGGGGCATGATCCAGCTGCACTAAAATGTCTAGCAGCTGAGTTCAGTTTCCTTTAAAGACCATTTCATTGTGGCAAATAAAGATTGAAGTGCAAGATACCTGATAACATTTGTGCTATCAAAATATTAGTACAAGTTCAGTTTTTCATTAACAATTCTGTGCCATACATTTAACTTGTAAAGATCAGGCATTCATTTCTGTGCATAACATCCCTCAGAGAGCTCCTGCAGCCTCCCGCTACGACCTTCCAGATACCCTCCAAGAGGTCTCAGCCATTTGTTCAGCCCTGGCCACCAGATCTTCAACGGAAACCATAGAAGCCTAGAGCATACCTCAGTTATGAAATTCACTGTACTGCCATCTTCAGTAATAACGTAGAGGTTGACATCCAGTCCCCTTGTGGCAGTAACCATGGGTTGTCCCTTCATTAGAGGAACAATGCCATTTAAGGGAGGACTACATGGTGACACTTTCATGGGGGTTTCAGTCTGCGCTAAACTTTGTGACGTTTCCTGGATCTTTGAACCATGATGTGAAGATGGACAAATATGGGGTAGTTAGTGTCTGTATTTCTTCTGAAGGCTGTTCATCACATCATACTGCTTTTTAAAATATTGGGTGAATGAATACTGTGAATAATTAGCATCTTGTCCTTTTACACTTAATAAGCAACTGTAGTATCTTTGCTCTGCTGTACTTTATCTTATCAGTGAGTTTGCCTTTGTAAACTCATTCCATTTATATTCATTTTTCCAAATTGTTTCCTTGAGTCATGCTTGCCCTCCAGAGAACATTAAGAACCACCCGTGGCTTAATAGTCAGGCCTGTGAATCCCACAGTTCACATCCTAACTTCAGCAGGGTTTTAGCTCCCTTGCAGCCCGGGAGTCCTTAAGCTGAGGCTATAGTGGTAATGAGGATGTGCTGGACTTAGGCACTGAATTGGTGTGAATCCACCAATAGCTGGGGCTGATTTGTCTTACTCCTATTTGTCTATATTTGTTTATATTGTACATAGTGGGTTTTGCTTCTGACACTTCTTAAAAGGTGTAATTGATACTTTATCCCAGCGTGTGAATACAGACAAAACAAGGTGTAAAAGCCAGTGCCTTCCTTACCCTGCCAAGATGTTGCCCTATGATATGAGGCATCACTCATTCCTCATCAGTCAACCTGCGGGAGAATTCCGACTGCCTTTTGCAGAGCAGCGCACACTGAAAAAAGAGTTTCCCTTTCTCCAGTCCAGGGCATTGTTCCCAGGACCTCAGAGAATTTCACCGGCATTTGCTCATTGCTAAGCAGGTACATGTTGCAGGTCTGATGTGGGGTGCTGAGCTGTCCCTCTTTTTTTCCTTTCTCTTCAACTCTGCAATTGCTTTTAACCTAGCTCTCTTCTCTGCCTCTCTCTGTCAGAGGCGGCTGTATGATTATCTCAAATACTCAAAGCTACACAAGCTGTTTGCCTGAAACTTACTTCCTTTGGATTAGATAGGAAAAGCTTGAGAGCTCAGCTGCTGTTCAAGTGAGGGAACATGAGGGTAAACCAGACAGAAAATCTTTGTATGCACAGGATAATTTCTTGAGATCCTGCATATGCCCAGTGTTTTATAGGTGAGTCTCAAAATTGTCATTCTCACTGTATAAGCAGAGTAACTAAGGACACGTAGGAAAGTTTTGGATTTTTTGCATATCTTTCAGTTGGTCTAAGCTTTAACATCAGACTGCTTTACCTTACTGTAGCCTCACAGCAGTGAATAAGGTAAGCAAAGAGTATTAATTAATACTTCCTAGGCATCTGGGCCAAAATTTTGTTTCAATATGAATCTCTTCCAGTAATTTCACTGCTCTCTCTTCCTTATCATTAGGAATGATCTCTCATCCTTATCATCATATTAAATGAAACCATGACTGTGAAAATAATTAATTTATCTAGAAATCCTGTGTGGGATCTCTGGCCAGGGCAGCTGCAAAACAACTTAAAATTTACTCGTCTCAGATTGGAATCAATTTTAACAGATTCAGATAGCTTGTGAATATCATATCATCTTGAGAATATCATCTCATCAGTGATACGTACAAACAGCGTCTGATGTGTACCCAGAAAAATATGGTAACTTTTTAATGAGGATTGAATCTGCTAAGATGCTGCATTCAAAAATACAGAATACTTCTCATCCAGTATTTGCTGCTCTTCCTCATGGGACTGTTCAATTTGAATAATACAAACCCTGCAGAGCATTGGGGGCACAAGGGCTTAAGCTACTTACACTTACAAGAAATATACTTAATATACTGGAAAGACAACTTTGCGAAGGTCTGGCAGATATTTGAATCATCACTTTTCCAGCACATTTCTTCCTACACTGAGGAGCTAAAACTAAGGGATATTACAGAAATTCTACCAGTTACTTTGGTGTGTATTCAGTGACTTTCATAAGCTTGCCTTCATAAACCAACAGATTGTTCAGTTCCTTTGCCATTCAACTGAATCTTTTACACTGAGAAAGAAAAATGCTTTAAAACACAAAAAATGAGAGTCTTAAAAAGAAAAGTCACATGAACCCTCATCATCTTTTGCATGATTCGAAGACAATACAGCATCTGAACTAAGCCACTTGTCATCCTTTAAGCCTAAATATTTCATTATAGAGGTTCTCCTGGAATTCTGAATTAATGTTACTTTTCCTCCCCACATTCACAGTGGTCATTTCAGAGCTATTGACCTGTAGAGCATCTCACTCACCTGTCTGCTTGCTTCAGCAGCGGGTGCCGGCTGTGACGCAGTGCTTCATGGCAGCGTAACCTGGAGACTGCACCGCTTTATCTCACTGAACATTGTTGGTGACTTGGGAATTTAGGGTACTGTAACAGAATAATAATAATGTTTCAGACTTTTCTTAACAAATTGGCAGGGCTAACAAATGTGCATATGATATTTTGGATTAAATGTTCTTCATGTATTGCAGAGCAGGGCACTATGACTGTGGAAAACTCTAGAAAGCACTGCTGACGTACAGTATGAGGCCTCTGAGGAAACTCTACTATTATTTTTCTCCTGCTGTGGTTACTTCAAAAGTCACATGTGGTGATGAATTCTTTAAGGAAAAGTATTGATAGGCTGCATTCAAAGGGGCTGGCATTTGCCAGCATGCTAACAGACTCCCCCACCAAAAAATGCCTTTAAAAAGTAGACTTCGTTGTTGTTGCAATATTCAAATAATTATTCTTCTAGCAAAAACAGTTAGGGTGAGCGGGTGACAACTCCCTCTTTCAGCCAAAATGATTGGAACAGATTAGCACTTGCCTAGAAACACCATAAAATTTTTTACTCGCTGTCTAGTTAAAGTAGAAATGTTTTCCCTTCAACAATTTTAAAGACTCAAGTCGGTCTTTCACAAACACAAAGCTTTCAAAGCCATGACTGCAGATTTGACAAATATTATTTACAAAGCAACACACAATTTAATCAAAGGAGTATATGCAATCTTTGAGGACTGAAATTGACTACAAATGACTAATTCAACGATACAAATAAATTTGTTTTTTTGATAATATTCCTCTTCAGGATTCTGATGATGTTTCCTAACTGTAAAGATATAACGAGCAGCTGAGGCATAGCTTTTACTAAGATTTTATAATTTTGTGTGGGTGTAGTTTTACACCTGACCTTATACTGGTATAAAGAACTCAAACAATGGAAACATACAGTTTTAAAATCTTTGTCTTCACAATATTGTCATATTATTTTTAAGTGCCACATCTTTTGTCTGGGGCTTTTATTTGCTATATTTCATTATTCGTTTTTCCAAAAGATGGCTTTAAAATATTTTCTGCGTAATATAGTACATCCTAGTATTTTGAAATGAGATTGGCCCATTAATCAACAGCCCATAACGACTACAAAGGAAAAACACAGGAAGGATCACTTCAGGTCCAGGTCTCCTGTAAACTGAGAGCACACATTGGCAAACACTCTCTTCTTTGTTCCTGTTTCCATTCCTTTTAATTGTAATTTTGTTTATACCACAAGAAAATTTGCACGCAAGGAAAACCAATGGGTATCACTTCTTAAAGAGAAATAAGTCAGTAATCGGGCAATGTATTTCTGGGCAAATATAACAAGCCTGCAGTAGCACTGAAAGGCAGGGGAGCATAAGCCAAATGGCTCAGAAATG
>VYZW01046826.1:4123-24183 GCA_013401315.1 Balaeniceps rex
AGGGAAGGGAAGGGAAGGGAAGGGAAGGGAAGGGAAGGGAAGGGAAGGGAAGGGAGCAAAAAAGTCTTTTTAAGCCAAGCCAGTATGAAACAGAATGGAATCCACTCTGTGGGAAATAGGCCGGCTTGGGTCTAGACGTAAGAGAAATCCCTGAGGGAGGGGAAGAGACAGGGACCCGCTCTGACCCACGGGGCTGTGGGGAGGGGAACAGACCCACCCAGAGCCAGAGGATGCTCAAGGGACCAGATCTGACAGCGGCCCCTACAGAGGATGGTGTCCTTGCTCAGGATGAACCGGAGGGGCAGGGAAGCCCTTCAGAGCAGAGCAGAGCAGAGAAACTCATTTGCTTTGCAGAAAAGGCCAAGGGAAGTTAAATCACAGCTGAGCTCACTGAGGAAAAGGACTCTGCACAGAGGTGGGTAGGGGAGGCTGGGACCCTGCTCTGTGCAGGCAAGGAGCCAGCTCAGTGTGAGCGGTGCAGTGCTGGGCTGGGGAAAGGCAGCAGGACACAGACCTCCTCTGGGACCTCATGGCTGCCCCAAACTGCTCCTTGGGGTAAGGGGGCTGGACCGAGCTCCGCCTAGCCAGGGAGAAGCCCCTGAAGCTGGGCTTGCTTCCTAGCCCTTGTTCCTGCCCTTACCTTCCTCCCAGCCTCGTTGTTGTGCAGGTTCATGAGTGCTCGGCTGGAGGAGATGCCGCGGTTCCTCTCAGGGTTGTCTACAAAGGCTTGAGAAAAGGCAATCCCGTAAGACAGGTTATCAGAGCAGCCTGACCATTGGAAACCTGTGGAGGAAAAGCGGCCATGAGATAAAGAAGGAGAAGCCCTGGGAGGAACTCCCAAAGGGCTGAGGGCCATGGAGAAGGCAGGTGTCTCCTCCCCTGGTTGAGGGCCTCCCCCACAGATCTTCTCCTCTGCCTCTCCCTCCCTGCCACCGGCCTCCTCCTTCACCTTCGGGGCTGACTCCTCGGATCTTGCGGTCACAGCCACACTTCTCCAGCTCCCCACGGCTGCAGGCACGAGTCACAGCAAAGGCAACGCCGGCGGCAGAGATGGCGTGGATGAAAGCAGACTCCCGCGTGCCTGCAGTGGGGCAAGAAATGGCAGCAGTCTGCAGAGGGAGAAGGCACTGATGGGACATGGGGGCTGGGGAAAGAGGCTGTGACTGCATGCAGGAAGGATGCATGAAGATGGAGACTGCTTGGGAGAAATCACTGTCAGGATATTCAACCAGTGCTGCTTATTCCTGAGTCCTGGAGCCAGTAAGGGAGATGGCTCTGTGGGATCCTTCTGGCTCAACACCCTCAACTTGGCACTCTCAATTCCTGGGTTGGGTGTCCCATTGAGGGAAAGAAGTCAGCAGCCCCCAAGGGAAGTGAAAGGGGAGCTGTGGTGGGGGACGCCAGGGACTGAGCCTCCCACGCAGAGGGGTTTGTCAGGGAGGACCCTGCCACCTTGTCTCTAAGAGCCAGAGGGACCCTGCTCATAGCTCCCTGCATGGCTGCTCCCATGCAAACACATGCAAAATCTGTTCCGTGCTGTTTTGGGGGCATAGGCAGACCCTTTTTCCCTGGCCTGCAACAAAAAGGCATTGCAGCTTCAGAGAAGAAGGTTTTATCTGAGCTGCTACTCCAGCTGGCTGCGCTGGTGGCAGGGTGGGGGAGAAGATCTACCAGTCTGCAGAGCTGGTACCCAGAATGGGTCCAGATGGGACCGAAAAGCCAAGGCTGGCTGAATGAGGAAAAAGTTTAGCCAGAATATTAATATTTGTAACTGCACATGCATTTGGTTCAGTTTGCTCTCTGTTGACATCTACATTACTGTGTGGAGGAAGGCACTGGCCACTCCGCGGCTGGGCCCGGTGTGACACTTGCACACTAGCTCAGGAAAGGCTGATGTGTCAAGGGGACCCCATGGGCATACTGAAGGGACCCCATGCCAGCTCTGCCTGCGCCACCTCCCCACCGCTGACCTTGGATGGTGACCTTGCCGAAGACCTGCAGCCCCTGCAGGGTGGAGCAGTTCCACCGGCGAGAGTGAAACTGGTGCTGGCATTCCTCGACAGCCAGCTCCGCGCCTCGCTTCACCGCATCCATGGCTTCCACCTGCCGCTGGCAAATGTGGACCTGCTCTTCTACCAGCCCCATCAGACTCTTGCAGCCACCGGGGTCCCGGAGGACCGCCCGCAGAGAAGGCTGCTTGGCCAGGTACCTGTGGGGCAGGAGAGAGATTCAGTCGCAGGTGAGCTAGAGCCAGGGACGTGTCTGCAGGGGACTAGCCCTCTATAGCCTTATTTTAGAGAAAAAACGGGGCAGGGAAGGGAATTTGCCGCCTCTTGTCTGTGTTGAATTGGATATTCCTGGTCTGCACCTCTTCAGTCTCTCTCCTGTCATGCTCCCAGAGATGCCCCTCCTAATGTGCTGCCTTTGGGTTGCCCAGGTTCCTTCTTCCACCCTTGTCTCACCCTTGCCTGTTTTCTTGGGAGACAGCACCTCCCCAGGTGACTTTCCAATCCAGACAGTACAAGCACAAAGCATACTTACAGCCAGGTCACGGCAAGGACGTGCTGCATGGGGATCAGCACCACGTACAGCCACACCATTTCCATCCTGTCCCCGGCAAAACTCCACCTTCAGCCACGGTGCAGCAGCCGCCTGAATCCCCTCCTGCGACCTCCCACTGCCTCTGCCCGACAGTCGCTCTCACAGCAGCTCCGGCCCAGCACTGCAAAGCACGGGTAGCCCCTGCCCTGGGCAATGACCATGGGCTGCCCCGGGGTGCCTGCCAGCATCGGAGACCCGGTGGCCCGCAGAAACCTGGCAAGTTGGCCCTGCGAGGGTGTCCACGGCAGTGCTGTTCCCTACCTACAGCTCGGGCAACATCTCAGGAGAGCTCTGAACTAGGGCTCTGGGGTGGGCATCCGTCGGAGGGAGCTCACATGGCTGGGGACAGCATCAATGTCAGAACCCCAGTCTCTGCCGTCCCATCAGCAGACGATCTGGTTGTCTTCCTCTGCAGTCAAGTCACTTTATCAGCAGGAAGTAGCCCAAGACCCAGTCAGCAGCAGACAGAGCCTTCCACGCAGGAAAAACCTGGTAGCACCAAGCAGCTGTCGCTAGACCCTGCAGCTCGTCATCGCTTTGTCACCAAGCCCCTTGGGGAGAGTTTCCTTGCAGTGACAGCTCATGGGAGCAGAGAGGGGAAGACCTGCTGCCTCCCTCATCCCCAGCCGCTGTCCTTGAGGACCCTCCCTCAATCTGCCTCCTCCAGGCTGGAGATTCTTCTTTTCTACCCCGCAGCCCACATAGCTACGGCAAACAGACGCAGCCCGGCTGCTCCCTGACTCTCTTAACTCTTTCCCTGGCAGCTCTCCCTTCACCCCACTCATTTTCTTCCCCACAGCAAGAGGGACAGTCCTTGCCCTTCTCCTAAGCAGGCATAATGGAGTAGCTGCCCCTCTTCTCAGTGGGTAGCCCTTTCCTAAGAGCCCCTGGGAGTCCAGGAAAATGTGAGTAGTGTGACCGGGGAGCTGAAATGTCCTGGGAGAAAACCCTGCCATTCCTCCAGCAGGCCTGGGAACTGCCAACTGTCCTGACCACCCCGCAACATGAAACTCCTCATGCAGCCCAGAGGTTTCTGCTTTTTCTGCCTGAATCATTCAGAAAGTGAAATTCGGCTGCTCTGGCCCTGCTATCGTTTTTCCACCTTGGCCCTACATGTGGGTTAACCCCTCTTCCATGCTCTTCCACATTTCCCTGCACCAAGCGGTCTGAAGAGCACTGGGGTTTATCAGTCATCCTTTCAAACCTCAGCAGCCCCTCTGTTGTAGCACGCTTTGCACCTCTCTCCTCGCCTTCCCAGTTCCCTGCGTCCCTCGTTTTGTTGGGTCCTTGCTCCTGCTTTGTGGAGTCAGCACTCCGGGGTGGCAGGCATGTTGGGATCTGCAGCATCAGGGTGCAGCCTCCGACACACACCCCGGTAATCTGGTCTTACCTGCTGTTGACTCAGACAGTGGTGAGGAAATGCCGGGGGTTGCGGGGCTCTTCCCAAGAGCTGAGCCTCCAAGAGACAGCGAGGGGCAAAGGCTGGGTGGGGGGAGACGGAGTTCGCGGGCTGATGCACCGAGACACGGTGAGGTGAGTGAACCTGGCTGGGTGAGGGATGCTGTGGGGCAGGGCGGGCTCGCGGGCTAGGCTAGGTGCCACCGTGTCCTCCTCTTCTGACACACACGGTAAAGCCAGGACTGCCAGGCTCAGCCAGGTGTGTGCACATGTGTGCAGGGGGCGAGGGCCGCAGGGAAGGGAAAAGTTCCCACAGAGGGTGTCAGAGACTCTTTTTGCAAAGGGAGAAGGACCCCCACCCCTTTTGGTATATCTGCAAGCCTTTATCGGTACCAGAGCCTTGACAGGAAGACACAAAAAGCTGTGAGAATAAAGATCCCAGCAGCTAGGAAGTGAGAAAGGGGGTCTGGTTAAAAAAGAGAGGCACTAAAAAGGAGCAGGGTGAGATCAGTGGTTCGGGTGCTATTGAACCCTCTGAGGATTTATGAGCAGCAGGAACATATATCCCTTGGCATGTCACTCCCTGAATGAGGAAGCAGTGACGGCAGAACAAGGGAGGCAGGGAGTGAGAAAGTCAAACACCGGCAGCAGCAGCAGCCAGCAGGCAGAGGAGCCAGGCAGGGGCTGCAGAGAAAGAGGGAGCCCACAGACACGGCACCTTCTTCTCGGGGCAGCTGCTCCTGGGGAAGGACGACGGTAGGATTAGGAGTGTCCCCATGACCTGTGTCGCCTTCCAGGTGTGCTGGGAGTGGCAAAGCAGAAATAGGACTTGAAGCAACAGAGTGCCAGATGGGCTCTGCAGAAGGGCAGGTCCCTTCCCAGCTACGCATGGCAGTGCTGGGTCACAGATGTCCGGCTAAATGAGCCCTTGCACTTCCTTAGTGCTCTGCCTCCCGTAGCCTCGAACAACAGGGACTGACGGCTGTGGCAAACATGCCTTTGCCTGCCACAGGCACTGACACCTCTTCAGAGCTCGGTTCTTTTTGGGTCCCTGACACATGCTGGCGGTGCACAGCTGGGACCCTGGGCAGGAGTTTGTCCCCAAAGAGCCCGAGCCCATGGGAATGACAGGACTCTGAGCCTTTGTGCTGACTAGTGATTAAATCAACCTTGCTCTCACTTCCCGTATTTCGCTTCTACCTCCTGTTTGGCAATATTTTGGGGAGGGGGATGTTTTAATTTTCCCCTGTCAGCCCCGGGGGTGGCTCAGTTAGCGTGGGAGCAAAGATGAGCAAGTATTTGGCACCACGACCCAGGGCAGGTCTCCTCAGTTGCAAGGACACTTGGGTGTTGCTTCTTTCACGATTACGTTTCCTTTCATAGGATTCATTTTAGCTTATCAGCTCTGGATAGCAAAGTTCATGCTTTGTGGCCAGCCAGAAGTGCATCAGGAAGTGAGAAAGGAGGGGAGATGAACTGCAGCATGACAAACATAGAACCAGCCGTGGCACGGTAGGGGACGGCTGTAATCTGCATGAGCAAGTCGCCAAAGCGCCCACCTGGCTCTGTTTTGATTCAAGCTGCTTGCAGTTTTGGTGCCTGAATTGAGACCTCTGCAGTGGCAGTGATCGCTAGCCAGCAAGCCTGCACGCACCCTTGGCTCTTCACCAGCAGAGAGGTAAGTGAGACAGAAACATCTGGAGAGCTGGATGGTCTGGGCACACAGGGCACTGGTCCCCGCCAGCTGCTGTGCATGTGCTGCCGGACCTCACCACGGGGCACTGGGGAACCCTCTACGCCTCTCCAATTGCCTAGCGAACCTAGAGGTGCAAGACAAATCTCAGTATTTATTCAAACAGAGGCTTTCTTTGGCATCCTGTGACACTAAAAGCATGGGCGGCCTGCAGAGCTTACTTGCCAAGGTGCCCACGATGGAAGTCCTCTTCCACGGGGTCCTGAGGAGATGAAGGGGGGGTGACACCTCTAGGGAGTAGGCAGTAGCAGTGTGATCAGACCTTGTGAGTTAAATACGGAGGGGTCAGCTTTGATGTCGTGTATGTCTCATTAAAAACAAGCCGTCCTAAGTCTTGAATGTCTTCACTGTTCTAATCATCACAATAATCTAAATTCTTGGTTAGAGAAAAGGTGAAAAGTGGGGCTTAAATATCACCTACAGCAGGTAAAAAGCACCCACATTTATGAAAAAATATACCTTCAGTTTCTAAAGCAAAGTTGGGTGTTTTTTTCTGAGGTTTGGTGCACACTCTGTTACTTCCTCTTGATTTCAGATTTAGTAAGCGAGTTTGTGCAGTTTGCATTTTCAGCTGCACCGCTCTGCACCCCAGTGCTGCATTCTCTGCCTGCATCCCCAGGGCAGCCCCAAAGTGCTCCAGGGAGTAAATGACAAGTCACTCTCAGAAACACTGACCCTGCGGCATGCTCGCCAAGATTTTTCTAGCTGTCTTTTTCCACCTCGTTTCTCAGCCCCATGCATAACACTGCGTCCCACCACGCTGTGCTCCTTCATCATTTTTGCAGTGCTAGGAAGGCAGCGGCTGTTGGTGAGACAGTGTCAGGAGAGAAGATGCCCAGGACCAGGCAGCGAGACGCCAGGCATACATCTCATCTCAGGGCAGGCCTGACTGTTCCAGCCCCTGTATGCAAGCACAGCTAGGGTTTCCCACCCTCCAAAAAAAAAAACTCAAAATCCCCATGGGTTCTGCATGTCCTGTGGGGGCTTCTTGTCTAGCAGCTGTTTTGCTGCCTCTGGCGAGAGGTGCCCACCCTGGGCCCAACCTCTGGCTCATCTCAGTCCGGCACCCCACGCCAGCCAGGGCCCTGGGCAGCTCCCGAGCGCTTGGGGGAGGCACGTGGCTGTCGTCCGAGTGGGGTGGTTGCAGGAGGGGGTGTGTGGGAGGGGAGGACAGCGCATTCTTTTCAACTGATTTTTTGTGGGTTTTTTGCCCATCCTCCAGCATCACGTTCTCCCCTTCCCTCACACAGCAACAGCGGTCGACGTTTCCCCCAGCTCACACCTATACCAGCACATCTTCCTCCCTCACCGGTGTTTTCCCTTCCTTCTAGCTTCTGCAGCTCCTCCTCTGCTGCAGCAGTGGCTCATAATATGCGTGTGTGTGTGTGTGTGTGTGTACAGGCACATGTGCACATGTGTCATGCCTATGTCATTCCCCCGTCACCCCCTCCCAGAGCAAGAATCCTAGCAACAAATTAATTTTCCACCTGAAAACAGAAAGAAGTATCTGCCTAGGTAGCATCTGTGGTTTGAATTGCTCTTTTCTTTCCCTGCTGGGGAAAAGGCCATGGTCTGGGCAGATGGCCTTCAGGGGCTCATACTGGTCTTCACTGAGAGGTAAAAAGATGCTTCCTCCCCTTCCTGGGCCACATAAGGTCAGTCACCAAACAGAAAGTTCCTTTAGGATTTCAAGACAGCATCTCATCGTGAGGAGGAGGATGATCCAGCTGTGGTACCATTGCCTCCTTACACAGCTGATGACTTGAAACCTCTCAGCAGCTTTCATGTAGAGCAATGAGTACTTGAGGTTGTTTTAGAGGCAGCCACAAAGAACATGGCCTGTGGCTCTCAGACATTAACCAACAAGGATAATCCAACCAGTTTCAGTTCTTCTGTCTCCCTGCTACAAGCCTGCTTTACCCATAGCTTTCCTCTTCAGTGAGGGACAGTCAAAACAGTACCTCCATTGCTCTGCAGAGAAATGCTCCGTCCCCACAGCTTCGTGTTTCCAAAGACCGTGCATGTATGCACCTCATTTCAGATCTCTGAGATCTTGATTACAGTATCTGTTATGCCAAATTTGAGACTATCAGCTTAGCTTCAACAACACCACCGTTAGTGGATTCTTGCTTCTGTGTTTCCATCCACCCACCAAAAAAAAAAATCCCCTCAAAATAAAACCCAATCTATCTTCCACTCTCGGTGGTCTTTGCTGCCAGTTTAGAACTCTGTTGTTTGGTGCCTCGAAGGCTGCAGGGCTGGTATGTAAGGAAAGACTACTCAGAAAAAAAGAAAAAGTGATGGTGGGCAAAACACAGATTTCTTGCACTGGTGTTCATGGCAGGAGAGCCTGGGAGATTTCCACGGCAGAAACTCTCTTTACGGGGAAATTCATCAAAGGACTGTCTCTGACCAAAACGGTAGGAATGGTTATGGAGCAGCAATATGAACTAAACAGTGTCTGAAACCACATGGCTCCTACCCCAGAGGTCCGAAAACAACTGGAGGGTGAAAGACCTGCCTAATTGCGGTGTAGAAACATTTGCTTAAAACTGCTTTTAAAGACTCACTAGCAGACACAATTTGAGAAAAGGCTCTTGGGGGATTTCAGACCAGGGAGCTTGATGTCTGTGCTGAACAAACTAGTAGAAGCTATAATAAAGGAAGGAAGAAATCAATTGGCATGCAGTCACATCCAATTACTGGGGAAGAGTCATCATGGCTTTTATGAAGGGACACTGTGCCTCACAGACCTTCTTTGAAGGAGTCAACAAGCATGTGAACAGTGGCCCGCGTGGATTTCCAAAAGGCTTTCTAAAAGGACTCTCACCAATGGTGTTTGAAGAAATTTAGAGAAAAGGTTCCTACCTGGATAAAAAAATGCCTAAAAGATAGGACAGAGAATGAGGGTAGATGGTTGGTTTTCTCAGTGGAGTTCTAAGACACCAGCGCTGGGGCTTGGGCTGTTTGACTTATTCATGAGGGATGAATAATGAAATAACAAATCTGTTGGAGACATAAAATTATTCAAGTTAGAAAAGATGAGGGTTGGCTGCAAAGAACTGCAGAGATTAAGAGAAATGTGAGTGACTGGCCTTAAAATAACAGCTGAAATTTCATCTAGCTAAGTGATGAGAAAAACCAATCTGAACTGACCATTACCCCTCGCAGATGAGATCTACACCTACTCAGCTCAGTGCATCCACATCATCAACATTGTGTACGTTTTGACCACCCCACCACAGGGCTCACAAAGGCTGTAGCAGAAGTGGAAAAGTTCTGAGAAGGGCAACAAGGACAGACCAGCTCCTCTGCGAGAAAAAACTATGAAGACAATGACCCTTTAGCCTCAAAAAAAAAAAGGAAAGTTACTGAGGGAGAACCTGGTAGATGTTTATAAAGTCATCAGTGATAAGGTGAAGGTGAATAGGGATTCTAGGAACTGAACCTAGCAGGTGGTGAATCAAAAATGAGTACAAGGAAGTGGTTCTTCATCTGAGATGCGATTAAGGTGTGGAACTCCTTGGCACTCCTGGCACTGGATGTGGTAGATGGTAAATTTTACATGGACTCAAAAAGCAACTGGAAGAAAATCATGAAAGAAAAATTCCCTGAGGACTATTGAACACAAATAAGTCACCTCTGGCTCAGGAAATCCCTGGGCTACAATGTGCTGGCAGCAGGAAGAGAACTTGAGGGAGCATAACTACATGATTGCACAGTTCTTACATTATACCTTCACCATCCATGATTTGAGACAGTTGCAGATAGACCACTAATCTCACACAGTATGGACCATGCTTACATGCTATATTCTCTAGAGGTGTTTATTGAACAACTTTTGATAAAAATAGCTTGTCTGTGGAGACAAGTCACCTTCACCTGACACCTGGCTGGCCTGGGTACACATGTTAGAGCAGGTCATGGTCTCTCACAGAGTCTCAGTCTCACTCACTTTGTCTCAGTCAAGACGAGGGTCTCACCAGTCTGTCCAGTCTGCAGTCATTGCAAGGCTTTGGCTCTAGGAAAAGCTGGCATATCCTCCTTGAGATTTATTGAAGCATCTAATCATTTCACTTGAATCTAACAACATTCTTGCACATTTGCCTTGTCTTGCTGTATTATCTGATACTTTAAACTTATGCAAGTCTTCACGCAAAGTTTTCATCCATCGTCGTCAAAGAAGGGTGAAAGCCACTCAGATGTAGCTTGACAAACCAGTAGAAGTTCCTCTAAGAAAACTGTCTTGGTGGTGGACCTGGTCAACAACACAAAAGGAGAGGCAAATTGATAGCTGTCTACTCTCTCGTATTAGACTTCCGCTTTCATTGTTTAACATAGTGTTGCCAGAATGAATCTTTTCCTACCTATGAGGTCAGCACATGCTGCTTCTGTCTTTAATAGGTCCTCCCTCTAGATCTGTGCATTGCCCTACAACGCCATCCAGAAGGTCTGACACGCTTGTCATGCTTGTCAAGCTGCTGAGTATCTTCCTCTTACAGTAATATCAACCTTCCATAAAAATTTCCTCTAGACAGAAAATTCTACTTTCCTTTTGAGGTAAATTACACTCTATGTGGGCTGTGTGAGAGAGTCCCTATCTAACCCCTGCCAACAGCTATGGGGAATTCTGTCATATTTACCAACCCCTGCTCCACTGTGACTGGAGAGTGGATGTCTAGCTTTAGGATCACAGAATAATTAAGGCAGTCTCTAGCCCAACCTCCTACTCAAAGCAGGTCAGCTATCAGACCAGATAAGTTTACTCTGGACTTTATAGAGTCTGATCTTGAAAACCTCCAAGGATGGAGACTCCACAACCTCTTGGGGAAACCTGTTGCAATGCCTGACTGTCCTCACAGTGAAAATATTTTTCTCTATATCCAGTCTGAATATCTATTGCTTCAATTTATGCCCATTGACTCTTGTACTGCTGCCATGCCTCACTGAGAACAGCTAACTCTGTCCTCTTCGAGTAACCACCTTGCAGGTATGTGGAGGCTGCTATTATATCCCCTGGAGCCTTCTCTTCTCCAGATGAACAAGCCCAGGTCCCTCAGCATCTCCTCATGGGGCAAGTGCTCCAGCCCCCAGACCTTTTTGGTGGCCTTCCACTGGACTCACTCCAGTTGATCAATGTTTGGCAGGGCAGTGCTACCATTGGTATCTAGAGTGGTTACCCGTCTCACACCACTTCGGAGTCACAAGTATGTTTGTCCTCATGAATCCCATGGCTCTTCCTGCTTTACTGTGTGCTCCCTCCCTTACCTGGCTGTGCTGCTCCGTGTTTGTGGGACATGGGCTGCTTCATGCTTTATGGTGTTGTAAGCAGGAAAATGACCTGAGGGCATCCAATCCAAATAGGCACCACTGGTCCCGTGCAAGAGAGAACACCAAAGGAACTGTATGAATGTAAGCAACACAAGGAACTCCAACTAGCTGGGGCTCAGGTTTGTGTGGGTAGTTTCACCTAGGGAAAGGAGCTAGGGTGGAGTCAAGTCTAACTGTAGTATAATTCTTTTTATCTGCAATGGATGTACAAAGTCCTGTTTCTCTGATATACTATGCAGTTTTTATTTTAAGTTCCTTCCAGTCAGCATTTTTCCCTCAAAATGCTTGCTCTCTTCTTTCTCTCTCTCTCTCTCTCCCTCCCTGCCTCCCCTTTCTGGAGCTGCCTTGACTACTTTCCCTGGGTGCTCTTGTGCTGTCCCTTTCTTGTATACATGTGCTCTCAGCAGTGATCAAAGCAATGTGCATTTTCTGGGGCTGAGCTATAAATGATTCTGTACAACAATTACCTTCTCTGTGCTCTGGCTTCTTCTGCCATGTAATTACTCACTTTTCTACTGTCCATTTTTCTTAGTTGTTTGGTTTATTTGCGAGTTATTGCAGCAGAAGCCATCATGGTAGGATTTTGACCTTTCAAGAGATTTTCCCTTCTCACTTAAACTCTTCTGTCTTCGTCTTCCACTCTGACCAGGAATTGTGCTGACATTCAACACCTGACAGTGACCCTCCATCGCATCAGCCTCCCCATAACCACTGGAAAGAATTGCTGAACTAGAGGCAGAAGCTGACTCTAGCTCACTACGTTACCATCCCTGCCAGATGACCGCTGACCAGCAATCCAAAGCAGCACCAGTCAAGAGAGAGATGTGCCCATCTACCTCCCAGCTCCAGTTGAGGGGAATGACCTGCCCATAGCTTCTTAGAGGGGAATGACTTCTCTCAGTGCTTTTCTTTGTGCCTCCTTAGCCCACCAGCAGGCTCAGCCGTCTCAGCAAGACATTCCCCTGATCCCCGCTGGGCATGTCATCTTCCAATGCGTCTCAGACATGCAAGGACTACAGCTTCAACCACCACCTCCTCCTGCCTGGCTACATCCTGATATTCATTACAGGTTTGATGCTGAACATAATGGCCCTATGGATATTCATCCGCTACCTGCGCCTGAAGTCTGTAGTGATGATCTACATGTTCAACCTGGCCATCAGCGACCTCACCTTCACACTCCCTCTGCCACTGCGACTCTACTACTATTCCAACCACCACTGGCCCTTTGGTAACACCCTGTGCCAGGTCTCTGGCTCTGTCTTCCAGATCAACATGTATGGTAGCTGCCTCTTCCTCATGTGCATCAACCTGGATCGCTATGTTGCCATTGTCCACCCGCTTCGCTGGCGGCATCTGCGGCGCCCCAAGGTGGCCAAGCTCCTTTGCCTGATCGTCTGGGTTGTGATCTTCATGGGCTCCATCCCCACTGCCATGGTCCACAAGCAAAACCACTGTGAGGTACAGAACCAGACCATTTATCTGTGCTTTGAAAGCTTTAGTGACAACATGTGGCAGAAGAACCTCTTCCCCCTCGTTGTCCTGGCTGAAATCTTGGGGTTTCTCCTGCCTCTCAGCTCTGTGACATACTGCTCAATTCAGATCTTTCAGGAGCTCTGCCAGGACAGCCAGACGAAGACCCTGCGACAGCAGAAGACCATCCGTCTCCTCTTGGTCAATCTGGTCATCTTCATCATCTGCTTTGTGCCTTACAACACTACCCTGGCAGTTTATGGGATGATAAAGGCCCAGGTGATGAAAGTTGAGCAAGGAACACAGGTCTTCGTGCGCCAAGTGTTAATTATGACAATGCTGTTGGCCAGCATGAACTGCACGCTGGACCCCCTGATCTACTACTTTAGTACTGAGGGTTTCCGTAACACCTTTAAGAAACTGCGGCGGGGACAAGCCTGGGACTCAGATACACAGGCGCTTAAGAATCAAGTTGTGGACAATAAGTCAACCCGAGACCATGCTCTCTCAAAAGTAAAACAGTTACCAGCTGAAAACTTTATCCGTCCCAATGAATCTTCGCCATCACTTCCTACTGCAGTATTTTTGAATCGTCCTATTGAGGTCTCAGAAATATAATCACAGAAAGGTCATACCATTGCAGAGTCACCCATTCAATACTTACAAGAAGACTGTGGGAAACGGCTAAGGGTGACTTAGCAAACTGTTTGAGGGAGCACAGCAGACTGTATGTGGGTGAACGTGATGATACAAAGCTGAAGGATGAAAGGTTGCTTTGAATAAACAAAGATGCCTTGGTGACATGGTCCCACCTGACTCTTTCGGTACAGGAAACGTAGTGAGGAACAAGGACTTGCAACAAACCTAGTGTGTCTAGGTCTGGTCAGCACAGGTTCCTATAGCAAGTCCATACTGCCTGAGCACCTCCTGGCTGCTCTGTAATGTGAAGCAGTTCTGGGGTTAATCAGAGCACAGATGTGGTACCACTCCTGACAGAGTGAATTTAGTGGTAAAGACTGAGGGAAACTTTGGGTGTTTTTTTTTTTTTAACTAGATGCTTCAATTTGAGTCTTAAATGCAGCTTGGGACACCTAAATAGATGTCTTGATTTTCCAAAAGAGTTGAAGCATTTAGCAACCCTTGTTGGGGTCAAGGAGAATAGCTGGGTGTTTAGTACTCTTGCAGAAAATAAGTTCCTAATTGTATAGTAAGTCACAGACCTTAGCAAAACAATCTTTAGGAGGTACGTCAAATGTGCTTGTGCAGCTGTACACACACACATCCAGTACAATGGCTATACATTTACCTAAAGCAAAATGGCTTGGGAAACGCTAGCATACTTAAAAATACACCCAGCATTCATAATGGCCCCAGAAAAAAAGAGGATACCAATACCATCATCGTCTCTGAAGCTCACATTGATGTTAGTGCTTTGCACTTTCTTGTTGCTCGGCCATAGGGTGATTGATTTCAGGTCTGAGTGATTTTCACTGTTAAAAAGAAATGATGTCACAGAATGTGGCTGCGGTGAAATATATTTGCTTGCACTGTTTGTACATGCTTTTTCAGCCTGCACTGTATGCAAAAGCCCTATAAATCTCCCCAGAAGCCAGAGACCCAGCTGTACACAGGCAGTGCCAGAAATCCCAGTTATTCACTCCTGCTAGCGACCAAGGGTTACCTTTCCACTTGCACTGCAAAACAGCCTCTCTGCGGCTTCCAGAAGGATTCAGGCTATCCCAGAGTGGGTCCATTATGGTACATTTTAATTTTTTTTTTAAATGCTAAAGGAATGGTAAGGGAAAGTGACAAGAAATGCTGTTCAGAGTAAAGTCCTGGTTCTTAGACTTCTAAATTAGCAATGAATCTTATTTCAAGTCCCTACCTCATGACCGCTGCGGGAATAAATGTATCGCAATGCATCATGGTTTTGTGTTACAATACAGTTTAGGAGACACAGGGTTTTAAATCCATCTTTCCAGTCTCCCTTGAAGACCTTCTCTTCTATTACAGGTGACTGTAGAAGCAGGTCTTCAAGAAGACCTGTAGAAGATGATCAGCCTCTCCACAGAGAGATCCTTGTGTCGCAGGCTGCCTTGGGAGACATATGCCCTAGGTAGGCCAGCCCTGTCCCCTTTCTCAGCCCGTGCATCACCAGCAGACCAGCCTTGAAATATGATTGCAGATGAAGGACATTTAACAGTCTGAGAGATGCAGTGAGAGAGGTGGAGGAGGGCTTGCAGGGCAGTAGGTATTTCTGTTTTGAAAATTCAGGACTGCCATGTGAATGTGAATCATTTGTGACGTAGTGCAGCTGGTGAGGAAATGCCTTCTGCTAGGGTCCGATGTCACCCTTTTGTTCTGGGATTTGTGAGGTAGTGGAGTGTTATTGAAGCAACTGCACTGCTGTCCATTTCCACATCTTCCTCCACCTTCCTCTTTCCTAGACCCCTTTCCTTGTCCCTGTTCCTCTGGTCCTTTCTCCCTTCCCCAGATCTAATGCACCATGCACCCGAGCATCAACACGTCTTCACTGCTATGTTTTCTTCCCTGCCTGGAGAAGTTGATTTTTTCTTTCCTTTTAACTTGGCTAGAGCACTGTCATAGACTCACAGAAAGATTTGGGTGGGAGGGGACCTCCGGAGGTCTCTACCCCAACCCCCTGCTCACAGCAGGTTGTTGGGGGCAGCGAGGGCTGCCTGCTCCGCAAAGGAAGGGCAGCTGAGAGCCAGGCGTGGTAACAAGGCAGGCAGAGGAAGGCTTCCCCAGCAAGGTCCCCATCCCACAGCACCTGACCAAGGCGAGCAAGGCAGGTACAGTGATGGTAGCCGGGTTCAGCTGAGAATCCAGATCGTCAAGACAAGCCTGTGGTGATGAGGCAGGTCCAAGGTCAAACTAAGAAGTCAAGTCAGCATCAGGATCAGGTCTAGAGGCAGTAACCAGGGTGAGCCACAGTCCAGTGATTGCCAGACAAGTCTGTCATGACAAGGTCAAGCCAGAAAGCCTATCAATGGGTCTAGATCAACACAGTGCATGGTCAGGCACAGGCAAGACTGCTCGAGCAGGAGCCAAGGGCAAGAGCACCAGCTTAAAAGCAGCTCCTGGGGCAGGGGGTCAGCCCTGGCTGAGGCTCCAGCACAGCTTTCTGGAAACTCTCCTCAAAGTCACCAGAGGGAAGGGGCAGCCCCCAGCTGCACCATCTCTGACCTGGCCCCAAGCTCACACAGCCAAAGCCCCAGGAGCAGGGAGGATGCACTCAGAACCCTGAGCTAGTTCAGGTTGCCCAGGGCCTCGTCCAGGTGTCTTCTGAGCACCTCCAAGGATGGAGATTCCTCAGCCTCTCAGGGCACCCACGCCAGTGCTGAAACATGCCCTGGGGAGAGGCTTTTCCTAATGCTCAGCAGGAATCTCTCTCGTTGCAAGTCATGGCTGCTGCCTCTTGCGCTTTCTCAGGGCCACTGCGAGCAGAGTCTGGCTCCATCTTCTCCATACCTTTAGGTAGTGGCAGACAGCAGCTAGGTCCCCCTCAACCTCTTCTTCCCCAGGCTCAACAGACTCAGCTCCCTCAGCCTCTCCTCACAGGCCACATGCTCCAGCCGTCTCAGTGACCATCCATGGGACTGTCCACAGTTTGTTGATGTCTCTCCTGTACTTGTGGACCCAATGCTGCACAGGTGCTGAATAAAGAGCAGCAATCACTTCTTTCCACCTGCTGGCTGCACTCTTCCTAACAGCACCCAGGATGTGGGAAGCATCAGCAAGAGCACCAAGGGTGGTGCTCCCTGGACACTAGTGCCTGGTAGCAGAGGAGACCTCTGGGAGGCATGTGCACCATCCTTGTACAGGTCTCCTCAGGGCATGCTTCTGCTCCTGGCGTCCTCACAGAGGCACCTAACTCCCCCAAGCTGGGGCGAACAGCAATCTTCCAAAGGCTTGCAAGCTTGCCAAGTATGAATGAGATGTCAGGTGGCAGATGCCAGCCACTCCTTTGGACCAGACTGCTCCTCTGCCAAAGACATAGTATCCCCCCCAAAACACAACACAGAACTTCTCAAAAAGAACATGAGAAAACATCATCTTTTCTTATAGTTTCATACCTGAAAATAGCAGAACTATTTTTACCTGGAACATTTTATAAATATTCCGCCTCCAGCAGGGGAAATTTTAGCTCAAATATTTTGACAAAATAATAAATAACTGAAAAGCTGATCTCTCAATGGATCTTATCAACCAGTTTAACAATAAAGGGAGCTGCTGGTCATGCTACACGCAGCAGAAAGGTTCCTGACTTTGGGTTTCTGAAGGCCTTCCTTAATTGTTATATATAGGCAATGGTGTGCCCAGTGTGGGCTGTTGGGTTTTGTCCTTTGGGTTTTAAATCATTTTCACCTTACATTGGTTTTGTGTCATTTATGAGGATCCCAGTCAAATTTAGTCGTTTTGGATTCTGGAGAGGATTTTGGTTACTTTTCATGTCTACCAGAGAGAATGAGTGTTAGCTAGGTCTTCTGCTTCTGCGTTTTTGCCTTTGTTAGCCTGATTTTTTTATTCCCTCACGTGGTGATAAAGAAGAGAACATGCATGCACTGCTTTCAGTGAAATTAGTCACTCACCCTATCTTGCTTTATAGCTTCTATTTAATAAGTATGTATGAAAAAGCCAAACAAACAAATCTGAAAGTCTTAGGGTATGATGGTGTCCAACAATACCAATTGCTACAAAACGGAACCACTTTAAAGCATGTGTTTAAAACAACAGAACAAACTACGTGAAGCAATGGTATTCAAGAAAGGAAAGTTAAACGGGAATATGAGCTCAGCAAAGCCTTTTCAACGTGTATACTTGACCCTCTACATCCAACTGCAATAATTCTTGAATTAGTATTTCTTGCTAAGTATGTCAGGGTAAACGATGCCATTCGTTGCTCCCCTGCACTTTGTGTCATTCACAGACGTGAACATTAACAAATGTCTTCTTATCAAGTAAGACTAAACAAGTGAAAGGTCAGCGAGATGGCAAAGGAGCACAGAATGCTTATTCTATATGGATCAGACAGGGTATCTGCAAAAATGCATAAATACATTAGGATTTGTCGTGGTTTAACCCCGGCTGGCAACTAAGCCCCACACAGCCACTCGCTCACTCCCCCCGGTGGGATGGGGGAGAGAGTCAGAAGGATAAAAGTGAGAAAACTCACAGGTTGAGATAAAGACAGTTTAACAGGTAAAGCAAAAGCCATGCACGCAAGCAAAACAAAACAAGGAATTCATTTACTACTTCCCATGGGCAGGCAGGTGTTCAGCCATCTCCAGGGAAGCAGGGCTCCATCACGCGTAACGGTTACTTGGGAAGACAAACGCCATAACTCCAAACGTCCCCCCGATTCCTTCTTCTTCCCCCCAGATTTATACGCTGAGCATGACATCATACGGTGTGGGATATCCCTTTGGTCAGCTGGGGTCAGCTGTCCCAGCTGTGTCACCTCCCAACTTCTTTGTGCACCCCCCCAGCCTACTCGCTGGTGGGGTGGTGTGAGAGGCAGAAAAGGCCTTGACTCTGTGTAAGCACTGCTCGGCAATAACGAAAACACCCCTGTGTTATCAACACTGTTTTCAGCACAAATCCAAAACATAGCCCCATACTAGCTGCTATGAAGAAAATTAACTCTATCCCAGCCAAAACCAGCACAGGATTTCAAGTCTTTTGCCTTCCAGAACAGACATGCCATTCACTTCTGGAAATGGTTCCTTATTTGGATGATACAGAAACATATTTTTATGACTATTAATCATGATCTTAATTGTATTTTATACCCTCTAGAAACCCACTGCCACTCTGGGTTCTGTAAATCAGCTTGAAAAGATGTTTCACATGTCCCAGAACAAGCCAGACTTAATCTCCAAATTGTTTTTATTACTGCTTGTATTCCTTCCACCACGTACTGGCTGCACGCCTCCCACCACTCGATGTATCCCTCCACGAAACATGCATTTTGTATCACAAACACCCTGAGCAGCTTAAGCTTCGAGCCTGGGAGGTTATCCTCCCCTGCCCCCCCTCCCGTCGCTGGGAGTTAAAAGAGATGTCCTCCAGAGGTCCTTCCAACCTAAATAATTGTACGATTCTCTGACCTTGTGTTTTAGATGCTCATCTGCTGTCTCAAGCATCTTTCAGCTTCTTCATTATCATTCCCTCTTAGAGCTGTTCTCACTTGGATTACACTTTGTGCACCCTGCCTGCCTTCCAGCTGCAGCCGGAGTCCTTGATCCTGTGGGTGAGAGCAGCCCGTCCATGCGTTCCTTTTGAAGCCTTTCTTTCAAACTCTTGCATTCTGCAATGCTAACAGAATCTCGGCAGAGGCCAGGCTGCCGCTGTGCTGATGCTGCTGAACATCCTGCTGACCAAAATCGTCTCAGGGTTTCCTTGCAGTTTCCCATATTTCTGTGTCATCTGCTGTCTCTGCTCTTACACTCGACGAGATCTTTGGGCGTGGATCATTTTTTGTTTGGCTTGCATAGCACCTTGCACAGTGGGACAGTGGTCTCTGAGGACTCCCAAACAAAATGAGAAGAAATAACATAATATCACTGAAGAATCTGCTACGCTGCTAATTTTATGTGAGGATATTTGAGAGTCTGGATGTGCCAGACATAGCTATTCCTGCTTCAACCTATTTCACTCAGATAGTAATAGTGACAAGGGCATGGCGATCTAGTCTTCCATGCTAGCTGTAAAACCTCCCTGCCCTGCAAATACTACCCACTGAAGTGCAGGCAGTCACTCTCCACTTCAGTCCCTGAAAATACGAGAGAACCAGAAAGTACTTTTTTCCGGGAGGGCAGTGGGTGGAGGGGAAGGATCAAACTTTTCACCACAAAGTGATGATGAAAGACCTCTCCTGGCTTTCCGGGGGAAAAAAAGAAGAAAGGAAAAAAAAAAAAAAAAAAGAGAAGAGAGAAAAAGGAGAAAACCAGTACTGACATCACTGAGCTATAAAGCAACCTGTCACTGCACCAGGAATGGACTCAGATGACAGGACCAAACCCTCCGCGCAGTGTGACACCTGGAACAGCCTGTCCCCGCTTCAGAGGGGTACCTGCAGGCTCTCAGTCTCTTAATCTTTGCCCTCCTAGGAGCCTGTGTGGGTAAAGCAGACCGAAACAGATGTAGTCAGGGCTAGCTGAAACGTGGGGGGGTTGCTTTCACCAAACTGAGCAACGACTTTTGCAATGAAAAATTTCGTTTTGACCAACATTACCGTTTGCTTCCGTGATTTGGGTTGGTTGGGGTTTTTTTAATCTGAGACAACAAAAGAATTTCCGAATCCAAAATAGCATCTACATGACGGCAGCTATACGTCCCTCGGCCGCCACGCACACGAGCACAGACACAGGCGCGGCGTGTCCGGCGGTAGATGCAAAGGGGGACACGGCCCCCCCGGTGCCCGGCGGGCGGGGCAGGCTGCAGCCCCCCGCCCCAGGGCCGGTGCTGGCAGGAGGGCGGC
>VYZW01046827.1:2621-13075 GCA_013401315.1 Balaeniceps rex
TGCCTGTCTTGGTTTATTCCATCTTTTATTCTGTCAGGATGCATTTTTTACTTTGCAAAAGTGTAGCATCTTCTTGCAGGTATTGAAGGGCAGCATTAAAACGAACCCTGTTTCATCTCCAAATGTTATGGTACAACACTTGGTACACGATGTTATGCTTGTGATTCAAAGCACTGCACTGGCCTAACCATTTGCAATCACAACTGTGACTGCAAAAATAAAGCTCTTGTTATTCTTCTCTTTGGTTTTCTTTCTCCTTCTGCTCCATCANCTCCTTCTGCTCAATCAGGTAGTCAGTTTGTGCTGCTTGGCCTCATCTCACAGCTGGGTTGGTTCTCTTTCTGTCAAGATCCTTTCTGCTCTGATTTTCCCCTAACACTTGCTACAAACTTTCTATGACTTCACTGATCTGATTACATTTCTCCAGAACATGCTCCCTACAGCTGCTCTCTCCCTCCTGATGTTGCACCACTTGCATGTGTCCACATTTTTCTTCTGACACTGGTTTGATTTTGTTGGATGTGAGGTGCACTGGCAGTAAAGTTGGTTCCTTGGAAAAGTTGGCAGACAGTGAGGGAAAGTTGCTGAGGTTCACCCCCACCACAGAAATCCCCCCTGATCTGTAAGGATGGATAGGACTCTCCCTACAACTCAGTTGTAGGCCTCTTACAGAGTGAGCTTCTTGTGAAGGGGTAGTTGGACAGATAGTAGGAGTAGGTCAATCATTACCCATATGTCCCAGAAAGTGTTCTTGTGTCTTAGGTTTGTTCTGATTACCAGTGTTGGCTTTAAAAAAAAAAGGGCGGGGGGTAGAATCCAAAGAGATCCAGCTGTAGGATGGTGGATGTTGTCCAGCAGTGCAGGGGCAATCACTGACACGTTACAAAAGCCTGTGTGAAGTCAGGTGGTTCCTCAGCAGGTATAGCAGGTATTGTCACATTTCATTCACTTTCTTTTGCCTTCCAGAGGTATGTAGATCAGGCCTCTCCTTTTCTTTTTCCTGTGCCCTGGATGTGAATGTACCATGGTGATCCATTAGTCTTATGTTGATGAAGGATTGAGGACGGCAGCTACAGACAGTGCTCAGAGCAGTTTGTACATCTGCGGTCAGTGAAACCAACCAGCTCACCTCAGCCTCCGATTGCAGGCTAAGGAGATAGTTCATCTCAGTGAGAGATGTATGCTCTCCTTCATGCTGTCTTGTTGTCACGGTCAGTCTGTTACAAAGATGCAAATTCCGTTTTCTGACCTCCCCATCTATCTCCAGCCAGAAATCTTGAGGTCGAATGGGATCAACGTTACATATGGAGTCAGAAAGCACATGGGTTAGCACCATGCTTATCCCAATCTCATGGCTCTAGGACTATACAGAGGCAGTTGTCATTTCCTTAAAACCTGAAATTCCTGAAGTGATGTCCTTGGATTTATGAAGTTCCTTTTTTGGAAGCTCTTCCCTGTTTTCTGAGTCTGGAGCAGCCTGAGTCCAGACGAGGTGATTTGAACTCACAAAAATGTTTAATTTAGATTGATGTACCTCCACTGCTGAGCTAAATTGCTCTGTTAATTGTGTCCAAAACAGTGAATGACTTGATTAGGAAGAGAAAATCTGATTGATAAACTTATTATTTTCTTGAACAATAATCTTGCTTCTTTGAAGTAGCCTTGCTTTTGAATCATTACTGTGATATTATTTGTGTGTGTGTCTGTACTCTAAAAACATTTTTTTTTAAATGTGGTCTCTAACAAGCTTTATCAAATACTCCTTGCTTAAGTGCAACTTTAGGAATATTTTGAGATGGAAATGGATGTATTTTCTACAAGTAAATGGTAGTGTTTTGAAAATGCCCATCACAGTTTTTAGTTTATCTCAATTGAAAACAATTAAGAGATTAGCAAGCAATGATTTTTGTCCCTAATTCCCATATCAAAGCTGTTTGTGTTAACTAGATAAAATGCATTCTGAGGCAATATGTGCAAAGGCTTGTTCACTAGCAAGAAGGATAAAGTTATCCTCACTTGACCTGAAATTTTTTCTTTGTTTTGTGCTTTTTTCAGATGCTTCTAAAACATTTACATGGAAAAATAATTTATATTTGAACTGCACTAGTATAATTTTATCTTCATGTTTTGTTGCTTAATTTAAAACAAATCTGTAAGAAGTAAAGGTAATATTAATAAAATAGTGCTGTTCTTTCAAAAAAAATTAATGCTACTGAGATTCATACATCTTTAAGTTTCATCAGAGAACAGTGTTAGTAAAGAAAATTGTGACTTTCTACTTCTTAAAATTATTATAAACATAAATCCATCTACGATTACTTGTATGAGTGTAGTGTTAAGGGTGTTATACAAGAAGACTATTGTCGTAGCTTTGCTATCTCATTTGAGCCCATTCTGTGTATGCCAGTTGAGCCCCAGACCCACTACATTTTGTAATTGACTTCCTCTTCCATATGGGTTGTCATTAAGAGGAGTTCAACGCTCTGACCCCTTGCTCTATCCTTGTTACATCTTCTTGTGCCAGTTACCTACTGTGAAGCATGAATGCTCATCAGGAGTTGAAGCAGTAGGCTTCCAGACTCTATCTGGGAGTTTTATGCAGGTGGACAAAGGAGCTGTGATTGAGGCAAAGAGATTTTTGCTTCTTTTTTCCAGTGGCAGCACTGTGAGCACTATCTATTTGAACTCTTTGATTCAATCTGCGATGCCTCACCCCATTGGTAATTCGTTCCGGCATTCTCTATGTCAAATCTGATACAATCTTCATGGAAGAGATGAGAGAGTCCTTTTAAATCCTGCTATGAAAAGATTTTGTTTCTTTAGAAATTCAGAGTTTTGCTCCTTCTTCCTGACAACAATTTTAAATGGATGCTGTCTTTAAATGTTATTATTTTTATGCAGTATGCTGGTGTTTTGGGGCTGTTTTGAAGCAGAGCTTCAGTAACATCACTGGATGCTATGGGAGGGTGTTGAACTCAAAATCCATTATTATTGGAGAAAAGGTTTAATTGCTCAGGAAGAGCAATTAAAGGGAGGTCTTGGAGTTGTAGTTTTGCTCCCCAAGAGCTGGAAGTGCTGAGAGGTGCTGATCTCAGCAGATGACCAGGAAAAAGGATTCAAAGCAGAACACCGTCAGTGAGAGAATTAGTAACTGAAGTTACTAAAAATGAACGTCAGGGTGAGTAATGGGATAGGTGATTTTTTTCTTCACTTCTCCAAGTGTGCACATGCCTCCTCTGGAAGGAGGGGCCTTTCTGTCTCTTATGAGGAATATCACAGCTAGATAACATACAAATGCTTGAAACTTGTCTCTCAAACTTGGTTTGTGGGTTTTTTTGAAAGATTTTGGTGTTTTTAAGATAAGTCAGTTGTGAAGACACTTGCTTCTGCTAAGGTCGGTCCCCCTGATCTTTGTGGTTTGTGTTGCATTGATTCTTGAGGACGTTCTGGTTTTCTTTTTATCTCTTCATTCCACTGATATATCAATAAATATTTCAACTTTGCTAAAGTGGATCAGAACAGAAATAAGTTTTTTCAGGGGCTTTTTGAGTCATCTCTCTTTTTTATTAGTTCTACTAGAAGGTCTGAAAACATTGCGCTTGGGGGTGGAAGAATTTCCATTAAAATTATGAAGGGAAGTGTGAAAAATGATAGCAATAGGAAGAAATCTAAACAAAAGCATTGAACTGAAATATCATTTGACTTGTGCTTGGATTGGGTGTTCCCTATTATGCCCTGTGGAAAATAGCTTGCCTGTGATGAGTTGTGCTGACGCAGCACTAGAAACAGCTGTTCACACTGAGATCGGCCTTTGTATGTGTTGGCCACTTAAGTACGTGAGGGGAGAGTAGTGTTGAGCTGGAAGCATATTAAGTAATATAGCTAAACCAGGATTTTGATGGAATTATTTATGTCAGCTATTCTTTCAAAATGCAGAGACCTTAATGTCCATGCAGAACAGACAGGGAAGTTTGTTTTGTGCCAGGGGATCTTCCCATTTCTGTTTTGCTGTCTTCCCCCTTCTTGTCCAACAGCTATCTATCAGTTTCAAAATGAAGCACACTGGTACCTCCTAACCCCTCTCTGCAGCAGTTCCTGTGCTATGATATGCCTTGACATGCCTCCTTCCTCGAAGGCTGCCTTCCCTACCAGCCCACCTTAGCTATAAATGTTCTGTATGTGGTTTCTGGGTTAAATTGAATGCTGACACTAATGCTATAGGAACATAGACAGTTGATGCAGATACTTAGCGCTGTGACTGCAGATAGATAAGATACCTTTGTTAACAGTCTTTTGAAGAAGGGTGAATGGAAGTGGAAAAAAAATGAGGAAAAAAGCAGGTCAGAAGCAGAGCCCTGCTGAGAGGATGAGAGGACTAAGAGTTTGTTTCTGTGGTATGTACCAGCCGATTAACTTCTTGCTTTGACCTCTGCAAGTTACAGTCTCCCTTTGAGGAGAGTTTGAGGGCCCCCTTGGTAGGCATTGTCAATCACAATCGGTTGGCAGATCTACAGTCTAGAGTGCGCTGCCCTCCACGAACTGTTGGCGTGTCTCAGGTCTCCTTTGGTGGGGGGTGGTGTATCCCTATGCAGGAGGCTGGAAAGCAATCTCCCTGAACACTGACTATTTCTGGTATTGAGGATATCCCCACTGAGCTTCTGAATCATTCTGGTCCTTCAGGTGACACAATGGTCTGGCCCATCGCCTGTGGTGAAATATGTGTTGGCAGGATGTAGCGTACCCTCTTTTACAGCTGAGGAGTGGGATTTGGTTTCACCTCGGTAATGCTTTTAGAAATGAAACACCAGAAATAGCCTTAATTTCAGTTATGTGTTTAGTTACGTGTTTAGGCTGTGGGTCTATTGAAGCAGTGTGCAGTTTGGAGCAAAAAACTGAGAAGTTGAATGCTTGGATTCAGCTCCTGTCTCTACCTCATATTCTCTCGGCTGATGCTGACACAATACCCAATGTCTTTCTGGGTCTGTTCATGTAACTGTGAAATGGTGAAACGGTTCCTCTCTCCGTGAAGAACACCACTTAGGTTTTGGGATCCAGCAGCAAATGGTGCTTATTTAAAGGCAGGATGCTGAGCAGTTGCTTGGCACAGGAACTTCCTCATGGAGGAGGTAACATGCGGCCGTCATCTGGAAGCTGCTGGGTAGGGATCATCTGATCCTGGGCAGAAGTCTGAGTAGCCTGAGAGCCGCTCTCTTTTTGCTAGGAGATAATTCCCAAAGGGGTCTTTTATTAAGTATCATAGCCAGTCCAGAAGACATTTCATTCACTGGTTTAGGCAAAAATGAGAATCCTTGCTTTGTTTCAACAGTTGCAGTGGACAAAGCACACTTACAAGAGGCTGAGATTTGCCCTTAAATACAGTCCAGACATACAAGCTGTCACTTTACTCTGAAGCTCCTTGATCTGAAATAGTTGTGGTTCCCATCAGCTAGAATTCCCATCGCGGTAGCCGAAGTACATTGCTGCCTCTGTGCTTTTTGTAAGAAGTTTTTTCCTGAAATAGACTTTTTTGAACAGTGAAGGATTTTTTTTTTTTCTCTGTTGTCCATCTGGTCCCTTCCTCCACATCTGAAATGCCATGATTACCCAATCCACAGCACCAGAGATAATTTAAGAGTCTTAAAAAACCAGCAGAAGTTTGTGAAAAGGATTTATAGCCTATTAGGGTGCCTGTATGTTTTTCCTCTGCCTAAAGAACATTTACATTATTGTGCTGTTTCTAAGGATGAAATTGCCCTCAAGGAAAACTGAAGTCCATCATAAAAATGTGCTTGAGAGCATTCTTTTCCTAGAAATCATTCTAAATAAAAGGTCCATTATAGGTTAACAGTGAAACTGCAGAGTCTGTTTCTTGGACAACAAATATGCTTCAAATAATTGACAAGGTAGGATAAGGACTTTTATTTTTGTTATAGATGGAATGAGTTATATCTATGTTGTATTTCCCATGCCCTGGTAGAAAGCAGATTACATTAACACCTTTCAAAACTGGTGAAGTCTCAAAACAGTACAAATAAAATACAAGAAATCCAATGCCATTTAATGCCTTTGTTGCTAATTTCTTAGCTAAGGAGGTCAGGAGATAAAAGATTAATCAAAGATGGTTCTTTCTAGACTACAAGGTGATTTTTATGGCAGGGTGACAGAAGCCGTTACACAAGGGTTTCTTTCTGTTCTCCTTCGTTTTGTCTGCCTCTCTGCTCCTCCTTGCACCGTGCAAGCTCGGCAGGTCTGTCCTGCCATCTGAATCTGGGTAAGTCATTACATGCCTGGCTGACTGCAGGAGAAGGCTGGCATGCCCCAGGAGCTCAGGGCAGTGGGTCAGAAGGTGGCACTGCTCACTCTCTGTAGGGCTTGAGTCCTGCCAGGGTGCTCTGAGCTGGAGACCATCCCCTGGGGTGTCTGCTGCATAGTATGCTCCTGGTCCTGAACCTTCATGAACGAGAAATTCCTGTTTTCCAAGTAGAAAATGGATGACTACGGTAGTAACTGAAGGCAGGATAGAAGAAGTTTTGAGGAGAGCTCCTGAAACCATAGAGAGTGGGTTTTAAGAAATCATTAAGAAGCCCAGGAGGAAGAGGTGGTAACTTCAGGCAATAGCAGTTGAATTGTCAGAGTTTTCTGAAATGACCATACCTGGCTCACTGTTGTCTATTTGACCAGTTCAGCTAGCCAAGAACTCTTACAGATCATCTGATTTGGTGGGACAACAAGTGTTCAAAACTCTGTTAAAAAATTTATGAAAACATCAATATGTTAATGCTTTTCAAAGAGTCATAGCTGTCCAAATGCCACAGAACTTCCCACAAGAATGTATTTGGATTAAAGATGCAATGCCAGAAATCAAAGTTGGGCAGCTGTATTTTCCTTTGCTGACATACTCCACTTTCGGTTTTAGTGAAGCAGTGCTTGCTCCCTGCTGCCGATTGCTGTGTTGTACCCTGTTTAAATATCTTGTGGGGAAGACCAAGGAGAATGAAGCTATTAAAAAAAATCTGAGGTTCTCTGGGATCATTTGAAATGAATCATTATTAAGCAATTCTGCCTCATAACTTTTTAGAAAGTGAGTATTTAATTGCTACTGTTCAAATGCATTTTCTTAAGGGATGGTTCCCCTCTGGACATCTCCTTTCTCTTTGGGTAATTTAGTTTTTAAAATGCTGAAAACTGGAATAATGCACAATTAAGAATAGTAGTTACACCACTCATTAGGGAAGTGATAGCAGACTGACAGTCTCATGTGAAACACAGAGAAAGTAGAGAGAAGCTTTTTTTCCCCTAAGTGCTTGCCCTGACCCTGAGTGGATGCATCTTGAAGAAAAGTCTGGCACAAATTCCCATGCATTTGTGCATCTGTATATGTACAAGAGAAACTCCTAATTGATGTTTCTGTGGGGATATAGAAATTCAGAACGACAGAAATCTTTTTTTTTTTCTTCCACCAGAATAAAATATTTGGCAGTTTCTCTGCCTCTTTAGTGGATATAAAATGTGATGGAAGTAACATTAGCCATCAAGAACCCAATGGAAAAGAACAGCAAATAGAAATGAACAGCTGTAATTGAAATAAGGAAAAAAAATAACTCATGAGTTGATTTTACAAAATTTGGAGAATTCAAATTCAGCTGAGTAGTCCTTTAAAGACAGAATTTTCTTCACAGTAGAGCGTGTTGAATCTTGCAGTAATATGTTGCTTCCCTGCCTCTGCAAATTCATTTGTGCTTGTAATCTAATCCTTCTAAGGCTAATCTAAGCCTTCCTGTGCTACTAAATAGGTAGATGTAATAAGCAGTTTATTGATTTGTGTTACTCTACCTGGTTTCAGAAGCACTTATTGTACCAAATAGCTTTTACTTTGCTGGGCACTCTAGTTTATCTGTTCTTGCTGCTGAGTTTTCATGCAATAGTAAGCATCTTATAGTGCTTACTTTCTGAAATATGCCTTTTGTTTGTTTGTATTCTGACAATATATTCATTTTCTTTCAATTTACATGTGGTTTCTGATCCTTCATGTGTTACTGTCTTCTGTATAAAGCATTTTTCGCCCAGCTGAGTATTCGTAAGTCCTTGCCAGCTATTTATAATTCACTAAAAGCCTATTTTCTGTTTCACACATCGGTTTGCATTGCAGGTAAGGGCGGAATCTGTTATGTATTTGTGTGCTGTTTTCTCCCAAAAAGCATGCCCAGCGTCTCGTATAGGCAAATCCTTTCATTCTCACCACTTCATCCACCAGGAGGTTACAGCTATTTAGCTGGTCATGTTCATGGACCTGGAAGCATTTTGCAGAGGTACTTGACTCAAACATCCAAATTTGTTTTCCAGTATCTCTTTTTTTTTACACCTTTCTACCTGGTTCTGCTTATATCATAGTAATTTCTTCCAGGGCTAGTCAGAAGCTTTGGCTGAGTTTGCCCCTATAGATCCATTAGGCAGTTGCCAAACACGTGTGTACATGCTACATAGAAAGGAATTATAAATATTAATGATGAAATCCTCCTCTGTGTCACAGCTATATCCATCTTAGTGTATGAGGAATGACCATTTTTATGCAGTTGACTATGAAACCTGTCCATGGAATGATTTCTTTTGTGTAATCTGAAATCCCATAATTTGGTTTAAGATTACATAATTTTTGAAGTCAGTGAGCTGTTCTTTCAAGTATGTTTCTGCAGAGAATAATGATGTATTATGGGTTAGCATTTGCAGAATAAGCAGCCTCGTAAGCTAACCACAAAATGATCCAAGGAATCAATCTTAAGATCGTCTTTGGCTGTGCAGAGGTGTAGCCCACGTATTGCGCTGACTTGATGGCTTGCTTGACAAGACTGACCTGAATTGACTAGAGGGTTTAGACCAATCAACTGACTTGACCAAAATAATATCCTTTGGCCCTTTCTTTTATTTTTATGTGACATCCTTTGGCTTAATCAGAGTTGTAGTCCTGAGGTAGAATTTTGTTGGGATACCCCTTCTCCTGTTATGTCTATAAGCTTCTGTTCTAGCAGTTTGATCCAAAAATGCTGTATGTGGTCTCTGAAGTTTAAGTTCATTAACTACTTCCATAGTTGTGTGTGGGGGAGGGGGGGAGAATATATATATCTGTATGCTGTTTGCCCAAAAGGTAAGTAGTCCTACAGTACTTGTTACTGGGAACTCCCTACCTTAATTTGTTGTGGGCCTCCTCTCATCATTATTAAACTGTGACTTTTTGGTCTGTGGCTGTGGGCTTGGTTGTGCTAGGTTTATCTCTCTGGTAGAAACTAAATAGCTTTTCTGTGTTAGTTGCATTTTCATGTAAGCAATATATTCTATGTTCAGTTCCCAGATCCTCCAAGTCTTCCTCATACTCACCTGTTCTTTTAATTTGGATGGGGAAGAAAGTGTCTCTATGGGGTTCTGAGGATTTCCACACCTCTTGCAAGTTAATTTTGCCCCCTCATTAGAACAGGCCGGTATTGCTTATCAGGCATCCGGGTCACTGGCATCAGACCACACTGCTGTGAGCTGAGGCATTCTGGTTTCTCCCAGAAGCGAAACCAGACTTCTTTGGAGAGGCGCTTAGCCCAAGAAGGGAGAGGATTTCCTAGAATTTTAATCATACCCCTTATGTTTTCACCCAAACTAATGTGCTTTAGAGCTGTGCTAATTGACCTGATGTTCTGGTTTTAGATTCATGGTAGTAACCCTCAGAGCTAATTTACACAACGTGCTTTGAACTGAACTTGGTAATGCAAATATAATGCCCTATTAGCAAACTGTGAATGGTTCCTACTGGGATTTGTACAATGATTCTGAGCTCATTATTACTGTCATTCAATACTGTGGATGAGTAGAGGAAAAATAATTAAACAAAATAGTACTTTAAATCCCCAAAGGAATGTAAAATCAACAAAGTTGAAAACCCAGAAGTCTTAACTTGTGTTTAATATATACACTCCGTGGAAAGGGAGGGGGAAGCATGGGTATGTTTTAAATACTCAGTATAGCTGCCCAACCTAATTGGATGGCAAATTGATACCCAGTGAATCATGATTTCCCCCAAATGGTTCCATATTTCTCCGAATTTAGGACTGATAATGTTACATGGAAAATGGTGTAAGAAGTATTTTCTTCTAATCCTTCTTTAAATATAAGTCATCTTCCAAAAGTGTTGCTTGGGGATTTAGCTGTGTGACTCGTACTGATATCACTGGAAGTTTCACAGCTAAAATGCACAAACAGCACTTTGAAAAAGCCTCTTGCAATCCAACACTGTGGAAGCATTGCTGTGTGAGCATTTCTCATTTCTACAGCTTGACCTGGTGTGAGCAGCAAAATCTATGGGACACCTTAAAGTTCAGAAAACTGGTGCACGTTCCTCAACTCTGCATAAACATATAGGCTGGTACAAGTCCACTTCTATTACACTGTGGGCATTTTGGCCCTACCTTTAA
>VYZW01046828.1:8584-18636 GCA_013401315.1 Balaeniceps rex
GAACAGCTGAAACCTATACCCAAATATTAGCAAAGGATTAACAAACTCTACAGTGAAACTTGCATTCAGAGCAGTTCTGGAACATGTCAAGTATTTAAGAGACACTTTCAAAAAAATCCTCACTTCTTATTCACCAAAGACAGAGCATTCAGCATCTTGCAAGATTGAGGCCTTTCAGTGGGTAACCTTCTACTGCTTCATAGGTATCACTTTATAGCATCCCCAATGATTCAACCCATACTGAAGACTACCTTGTCCAAGCAACTGATGTATTTCCTGGTCCCTTGAGTGGTTCCTTAAGATACTTGTGTAAAGGGATCATTTATCCAACACTGAAATACAGCCTCCCCTGTGGTATAACTTGGCAACCATTTAATGGCACAGAGCAATGCTGTATGAGAGGTTTAAATGGAAAGTGAAGGCCATGACAAAACAATTCTCCTTAACAGCAAGTGGCTTAGATACTTTCCTGCTTGTACTGGAAAACATTGATTTTAAATGGAGTATAACTCAACATCATGGTGGGTCAGACATCATGGCTTTACTGATTTAATTAATATGAAAACATGGGGAATAGCTGAGGGTTGTCTGTATACATTCAGTCTCTAGGATTTGTATGTCTTATTTTCAGGACATAAAACATTTCTGGAGCTTATCACACAGAAGATGCACCATGCTAAAGAGCAGAGTAAATGTGGCTCTGGATGAAAACTGTGTTACTTAGGGCTAGGGATTGGTTTTTGAGAGGATACCAACAGGTATCATAAAAGTGGTCTGCCCTATTTTCTTTTCATCACAGTGCTAATTTCCTAATGTCTTCACCAGCAAAAATCCTGTTGGCACAAATGCCTGTTAGGTTTGCCATTGGATGAGTTCATTGCCATGTATTTGTCCAAGCAGAATTCCAGTGATATTTTCAAAGACACAAAATAATGCAAGTGAGTTTTACCTTGCTGACACAGTGTTTGGTGTTAACTGTGGGTTCTGTGGAATGACAAATTTATTTACAGGTAAAAAGTACAATCGTTTCGGACTCTGTGACAATTCTTTGTTAGGGCTCACATGACAGTCCAGCCTTACTCACAAGCCAGTTTTCTTTCAGCAAACTCATTTAATGTTGGATGGAGGAAAATGACATGTCAGTGCCAGACCTTCTCCTCCACTTTCCTTCTTTTCATAGTTCCTTCTTCACGCATCTTGGTCGTTGAGCAGTACTGATGGCCAGAGAAAGGGATCTGGACCCTGGCCTCAACCATTTAACTTTCAGAGAATTCAGAAAAATGAGGAAATATATGTTAAACAGGTGAAGAGAACTGGGCATTTTCAAAGCACAATTCAGACCTGACAGAAGGTCAACTATCCTTCCACTGTCTACAACAGAGCCAACCTGGGGTGAGGAAGTCCCTAAGTTAGATGCTTCTATACAAGTGTCTGAAATTGGGTAGAATGAACAAGGACCAAGATGTAGGTTACCATTTCAGAACATGGTTTGGCTTCCAGAAGCTCAGAAGCTAGCTTTTCAGCATTCATGTGAAAAACAGAGGTAATATTACCAATCACTGTAAAGCAGTCAGTTTCCCAACATGACCAACAGCTCATTAAAGTATATCTTTAGTATCTTATTGCTATTGTATTATGTTATATGCAAAAAACAGTCAAAGCAGAAAGGGAAACATGCAGCCACAGTTTCATCCATAACACACAAATGATGGCAGTATTGTCTGCAGTGATGAACGGAAGCAATGCGGGAGATGTCAAAGAAAAAAAAGTCTGCCCCTAACATGCCATTCCACCAGTTGTCTGGAAGAAAACGTACAATAAGACCAAGAGACTCTGTAAAAATGTTGGGTGCAGATTTGAGGGGAAGAGTAATGGAAATGGAGATTTTCCTGGAACATGCAAAAGAAAGAAAGAAGGGTGAGTGCAGCCTGGCAGCAACACAGGGTTTGGAGAGAGGTGACGAAAACAAGAGCAAAGACACAAGCTAAAACTGACAGTGACAGAAAATGTGTCTGTAGAGAGAAGCTAAAGGCAAAAATATAGCGAAGCAAAGTAAGCCCATAAAATCCTCTACCATGAGCATACTGAGGCTGAAATTTTATTTTCTCTTTATCTTAAAAGGTGTAAACTGGTCTTTCAGTTAGAAAACATTTCTATTAAATAATTTGTCTCTAAAAAGACTAGTTTCCTTATTAAAACTGCAGTGGGTTTCACAGTCTCCCCAAGCAGTTCTTGGTTTTTGTGCTCTTGCTTTCAAACAAGGGCTAAATTCTGTGACCTATTAATCACAAAGCAGATCCTGGTATACGCATACAGTCCCATGCAAGGTAATCAGATATTGTGCTGCTCACTCTATCTGAAAATTAAAATGTAGCTATTGAGAAGTTGATATAAACTAACTACAGTAGCCTGGAGTTAAATATTTATATTAGTAAAAACTGGCCTAGCTCTTGAGTTCCTAGAAGATCAGAGTTAACTTTCAGTTTGTGACTCAATTGTAAAACAATGCCCTTTTCTCTTCTCAAGCCAGCAGACAGCCCAAAACAACACCCCTGGGAAGACATGATTCTTTAAATGAGAGATTTTCTTCACTGAGTCTTAAGTCCGAAGTTTTCAGATGATTCTGTATAAGTCTTTATTAATAACTACTTCACCAATTAAAAAAAAATAGGTGAGAAACAATAGGGACAACCTGTATCAAATATCACTGCATTGTGGGCAACGCATATATACGATCTGTTGCAAATTACATCCTGGTTTGGTATCTCACTTTGGTTTAATTTTTGACTAGTTTGTGGGAAAAGGCTGCTGCTGTCAGGGGTCTTCCTGTGCTACCCCCCCCTCTTATGGGGGGAAAAAAAAAAAAGAAAAAACCTTANNNAAAAAAGGAAAACACCGTAACAAGGCCAAGTATGAGAGAACGTAAAGCACGAAAAACCACTCAAAACCAAAGTGGCCAAGCAGATAGGGATTTCCGCCCCCATTCAAATAATAAAGTTAGCTGATGACATTGCTGCATTTTTTGGTAATCAAAAGCAGCCATATACTTGTGAAATTAAAGTATTATTTTAATCAGAAAAGCTGAACTTTGTGTAACATAGCTGATGTTGGACAAGAGTCCATACCAGGAGTAAATGCTGAAAGGGACATTGCAAAGTTTGATACAAAAGCCTGTCGTATTTACACTCTCATGGATGATCTAGGAAAAAATATCTGAACCATCCCATTAATAGAAAACAGAAGTCATTAAACTTTGCTGAAAACAGAACAAAAATTCAAAGCCATGTCAACTTTGAACCTCATTTAACAGAAATTAATGATTAAATGTTCTTTATGTTTGGGGAGGTCTGGGACAAACCTTTAAGCTGTTAGAAATAGACTGCAAATATCACAAAGAGACTCAGTTTGGGAACACGTTTAGCCAACATAACTTGAGAAAAATAACTCCACGTCAACGGGGGGTGAGTTTTGCAGAAGGCTTCTTTCACCTGTATGGCTCACCTGTGTTAGTTAAGGGCTAGTTTGGAAGCCACAGCTTCTGCAGAACAGCTTCGGTCCAGAACAGAGCTGCAAACACTACTGTTTGTGTTCAGTGTTCATCCATTGATTTCAAGCTGATGCATCATCTAAACTTTCTTTTATTTTTTAAGTCATAGAGAAAGGTAAATCAGGAGTTATTTTCAAACCAGAGTTTGTTTTTTTTCAGGATGAGGTCTACTTCTGGATAAATACTTTGCTATTTTTAAAGGAAATTCATAGAGGTTTGAGATGTTTGTGTTTGATTATTTAAGGGGTGAAACATGCAGCAGAAAGCAGGGGAAGGATAAAGTTTTAGATTTTGCAAACCACAAACAACACCAGCTTCTTCTGTTTATTTCTTGCTCACAAAAACTGGTTGCATCCAAAAGGTTTCTCCAGGCACACTTTTTGGCTGACGCTTATGATGGTTTTGCTGTTGAATGACCTCACTCCCAGAAATCTGTTTGTAATGAGTAATAATAACAATGAAGATGTCATCAAGCACTAAAATACTCCAGAGAACTGGAGCCTGTTCTCAGCTCACAGTGTATGTAAACACTGGAAATATATGTAGCGTTGCAATATCCTATAGTCCTGCCTGCAAAAATACAATAGGGTAACTTTTTTCTCCATACAGAACCACATGAAATTGTGAGAAGACAACTGTGTTCAAAATTCTGTTATCTTCTTATATTGCTGCATTGGAAATACTGGGCTAATGTCTAATCCTTCAGGTTATAGCCAGTGTCCCTTGACCATTTCAACAGCAGGACATGCTCTCTTCAAAAGCATCTGTGGAGGCTGCAAGTCAAATCCACCGACGAAAGCCATATCCTGTCTGTCCTGTCTGTTAAGCACCAGCCTTGCTCTCTTTTATCTGGCTTTCTGTGGAGTTTACAATTGCTGCAAGGGAACAGCTTTTCATTTTTCCTCAGCTTTAATTTCACAGCATATGTGTCCTCTGCATACAGACCTGGCTACAGGGGCTCTAGAAAGAGATTCCCTGAACACTCACAACATCTAACTTTGGAAGCAACATTTTGCCTAGAACCACATTATCATGACAACTTGCTCAAGCTGTCTGTTGTCTAAGGGATGTTCGTGGAAGGGGCAACAGGACCAGGGAGAACTCCTGCACTCTTTTCCATTTAGTTAGTAACAGCAGGTTCACAAATTTTTGGAAGGTTGTTCAAGCTAGTCTTATGGACTGTAAGTTCATGGGGACCAGTGAGCTGGAGACCACTGAGGTGCTAAGATAAGAAAGCTTATTCATGCACTTATCCCTGCCAAAGATGGGAACAACTGTTCTGGGTGGAAATGCAATCCTGTTTTAGGAGCACATGCTCCTGGCATCATCACCCATGAGTGTCTTGGCAAGGTTGACAGACTACAGGAAGGAGAAAAATAACACTGAAGCTTCCAACTTTGAAGACATCTCCAGGAAGAGCAGTAAAGTATTTGGGATAAGAGACTTAGCTGCACTGAGCTCCTGGAAGGGGAAATCAGGCAGGAGGGATGCAACTGCCTGCTCATCACATGACTGTGACCATCCCAGCCCGTGGTGCCCAATGCCCCAAGTGCCTGGAGGGCTGAGCTCACCCAGCTGACAGCCATGGAGATGAGCAGGCAGGGCTGGTGGGCATTGGGGTCCCTCAGAAGTCTCCGCACTGGTTGGAAGGTGGGCTCTTTCCCTCCTTGTTTTGCCACCCACAACGTGAGGTGCTTTGTTTACATCCTTACAGAGGTGGTCATCACAGGCTCTTTTTTTAAAGAAAAGAAAATTCACGAAGGGACAGCCCAGAGCCTGGATTTATGGCCTGGGATTGCCCCTTCTTTTTGTTTGCTCAATTTCTCTGAGCAGAGCCTGGTGTTATAGGGGTATACTTTGTTTCTCAGGTGCCTGCAGGGGGTCAAGACTTGGCATAAGTTTACATTCCCTATAGTATGCCCCAGGCCATAGCCTATGTGCATTTAATCTGCATGAACTCTGAGGCACTCAGCTGGATCCATCAAAGTGGGGGAGGGGGGGGACAACTGACTTCGTGCCTTGTGAGAGAATCACATCTAATCTCAGCTGACCCCATTAAGAAGGGCAGACCTGTAGGTACATATTCTTTCCTGTTTTGGACTGCTGCTGTTTATTTTCTGAAGTCTCCCAAATGAGCAGGCAATCCTGGGGTGCCATTAAGTGTGAGTCATTTTTGGGGACTTAGCTTTGCCAGGAGACTCTGTGGCACCACCGCTGTCTGTATGCACTTGAACACAGAAAGGATATGTGTGCTGGACACTAATAAAGTGTTTCCTCTTAACGTATGGTGCAGGCAAAGCCAAGGTACTTGGGAGCTGTGGTTGGACCCTTGCATAACTGCAGACCTGACCTGTGGGCAGCATTGCTATTGACAGGCAGAGTCAGGTAGCCACCTGACTATAACATCTGATTTCATACAGGTGAAAGACAAGTCAGACATCCCACTCCTGTGACCATCTATCAATCACTGATCTAAAACTAATAGAAAATTCTTCAAAGCCAAAGTATATCTGCTCACCTCTTTGGCTAGCCTCCCCAAGACGAGCAGAAGGCTGAACTGCAAGACAGCGTCAGGTGTATGCCAGCATTTTTTAAAAGGTTCCTCCATCACCTCTGAAACTCTACTGACACTCCTCGTATTCACCTCTAAATTACGATGTACCCCTTCAGTTCAAGCCTCACAAACTGAGAGTGGGTCATGAATTTACAGTGGGTCATGAATTTGTTAGTTTCTTCAAATAAAGAATGAGATTTCCAGCATTCTTAAGGAATGCCATTGTGAGTGCACAGCACTGTAGGCTTCAAGGGAAACACAGAAATGCTGTCCCTCTGCTAATTTGTCACAAAGCAACTACTATTTCATGCAACCCAATCAATTACTATGGCAAAATATTTGCTCCACACAAATACTTGAATGATTTCCAGGGATAAGACATCTCTGATGAAGAAGATGGGCGAGTAGGGAGGAATAAACCAATTAGCATTAGAGAGAGGAAAGGGGTTTTTTTCAGTGTGAGACCAGAATTCAGTACAGCAACCCTAGGAGCCCATAGAGCAGCTCAACACAGGTGCATGAAGTGGGAACACTGATTATGGTGGAGAGACATCTGCCGTCTCACCCTGTGCAAAGCTCACTGAGTACTTGTGCTTCAGAGCAAGGTGCAATAACCATGTAACAGACTAACCTAGAATAACCTGACCTCCAGTGAAGCTTGCTCCTAGCCCCCTGCTCAATTAGTGAGTGATTTTTGCTCTAGAGCTTTAGGGTTTATAAGACGCATTTGTTTTTCTTGCCTAATAACGATGGATCTTGTAATTATCCCTGTGCTGTCTGATGCTTTAATAGAGCTCATTATGCTCTTCATCTCGGTGATACACTGCATTGGCCCAGATACCAGGTAGCCTTCCATGTAAGGATGCACACTCTCGTGTTTTACGGAGTGGAAATAAGAATTCCGCTTCCCTACACCCACCCAAAAATGTTCTATTAAAGGAACAAACACTGCAATAAGCCATTTTCTCCAGCCCTTTGCACAGCCCTGAAACCTCCTCTAAGCCCCACTCCTCTGCCCAGCTGCTTCCTAGGACCCAGGTGCTGCCCACCTCCTGGTGCAAGCCCAAAGATCCCCCATCCTTATTGGGGGTCAAGGCAATGGCAGCAAGGTAGCTCGCAGCCTGGCCATGGCCCCTGGCGCCCTGGACGCCGTGTGCATGCCCCCAGCCAGCCCTACAGCTGCGGATGGCTGCGGCAGTGCCAGCTGGCTCCCCTCGCCAGAAGGCCTTTCTGGGACTCCCAAGACCACAGCATAGCCCATGAATTTGGGGAAGATTTTTTCAAGTCTTCATATCTGTGAAAAAGAAACAAAACCAACCAGAACAAATAACAGCAATCATTAAAAAGTAAGTTACCAATATAGTACTACCATCAGAACTTCCACCAAATAAAAAGTTTATTTCATTACTGTCTTGTTTTTCAGCTTCATTAAAATATCCTTTTTTTTTTTAAGGAAAAGGGTAAACAGAAACAGACAATTTACTTTCTCCATTCCTTACTTTAAAGATTTAACTTGTGTTCTTGCATTGCGGGCTACTTTGTAGCCTCTGCCATGGCCTTCTGCTGCTCTTCGGGATTTTTTGTTTGTGCAAGTTGGCAGGTGTTATCCACACGCTCTGCACATAACACGCTGATCACACGGAACTGCTTTAATTCCTTGCTTCCAGCTGCTTGGTCGTGTTAAACAGCAAAAGGTGCATTTCTGAATACTCATTGCCCATGTAAGCAAATGCTGTAGCTGTGGCAAGGATCTCGTCAGCTCAAGAACAGAAAAGAAACTAATCAATGAAACATGCTATTTAAACTGTGATCTGCCATATTTTAAAACAAAAAAATCATTCAGCCTATTATATGAAATAAAAGTGCAAGTAAAAAGGAAACCTAAGAAAGTGTTTCTTTTTGTTAATTAAACATTTAATTAAACTGTAAATTTACTGTTAATTAAACATTAATTAAATATTGTTAATTAAACATTTACTAATGCGGGTAGGGCTTTTTAAGGGTTTTCAGCATTTATTTGCTAGGAAGTTATTTGGAATATTTTTTAAACTATTTTAGAGCCATCATATGTATTTAGGAAGACTTATGAAATATTTTGAGGTCATGTATGCCTTGATTGCTATCTCACCCTAAAAAATTCTTAAGCCCATCAAATTCATGATCGTGGTCATACATGGGTAGAACCTCCTGCTGAAACCTGGGTTGCAGGATCAGGACCTTAACATGACATGGAGGAAGGTGAGATACTGACAGCCAACTTTTTGAAGCAGACAGATGTTATTGATCTGGGGGAAAAAAAGTCTATTTCTACGTTTTTGGCAGGATCTCAAAGAGTTAATACAGTATTTCCAAAACAATGCAATCAGCTTAGGAGCAATGATTTTTCATTGGAGCTGGCACTCACTAAATTTTGTAGGTCCGTAATCTCAGTGATCCTTTTTCTCATCAAGTCATGAAAACCCTAAAAATGTCTTGCAGGTTACCAATGTGTTCTTATCTTACCAAAAACAAGTACAACCTCACAAAAGCTGTTTGCATCTCCAGTTCTGAATCCAGTCAAGCCATCTTCAGATAAAAGGGCATCATTTTTGCTCTTTTTTCTGTTCATAGATTTATTGTTAATTTTGGCACCTTTTTTTGTTTTGCATTATTCCACACTACACTGCTCTGAAACTAGTTTTAATTTTAGTACATACTATACATTTTGCTGCCACATCCTGGGAACAATCTTAATGTTTCTTAATAATGTATCACTTTAGTGAATGTTACATATAATTAAAAAAATGAACACATGTTATATTTGGTAGTAAAAATTCCTTCTCAAATAATACTGCTATCAACACAATCGTATAGACAGCCATTGCTATTATTGGTAAAGCATGAACAAAACCACAAATGTCAAGATTTAGAGGAAGTGACCTCTCAGTAGTGTAATCATAACAACATGCACTTTCTTTTCTAGTTGATAGACTCCTACTTGCGATATTTTGCACTGCTTTGGATACAACCTGTTCTGTTGCCACATCTTCACTGATTTCAACTGAATGTTGTCAGTCTGAAGATAGCAAAGAAGATAAGAACAAAGAGCCACTAGTAAATAAGTTTATGTATTGCTACAGAACTGGGAAAGTGGTAGAGGACCTCTTGTGATCATAATGATTTTATATAAAAAAAGAAGCTTCCTCCATGTAAGCAGTAGGGCAATTTATTGCCAAGACTGAAACTGCCCCTGGATCCTTTTACTTTTTTGACAATTTTAGCATTTGTAAAGATATTCTGGCTCATATTAGCCCATGCAGCTAATCATCAGTCATTCCTAAAGCCTATTGACCGCCCCATTTTCCCTAAAGCTATATGCATAAGCACATTACAGACGTCCATGAAAACTGGTCAGTCATTTTTCTCCATTCCTATAGGGTCCTCAGATCAGTTTGCAACTATCTCCACAGTGCATTCCCTATTGCTCAGCTTCCTATTAATCAACAAGATTCCCATGAACCCAAGCCCCCTGGTTCACATCACTGCCCATGCAGTCAGCTAGCTCACCTGTGACTTTGCTGGGGAAAGAGTTTGTGGCTGGCACCTTCCACGGTGAACTCTGGGCTGGGGAAGGTGCTCTTCCTCTGCTGCAACATAGCCTGACTGTTTTGTCTCCCTCGCTAGAGGGTAGGGACAGTTTATTTTGAAAGGTTTAGTAGTTACTGTTTTATACAAATTTTGTAGATATATTAATGTCTTAAAACACTTGGCATATTAGACAGACATTGGATATATTGCAATACAATAAAATGTTTAAGGAAAGGAAGAAACACAAACACACTATCCTTGCCTTGCAGGTTTAGTTTCTTTGTTATGATTATTATAATGTTAAATGAAAAGAAGCTGGTTTTTTAAAGGGGACTTTTTTCCTCCATTGTTTATTAGCCATGTGTAACTGCTTAAATGGCAGGG
>VYZW01046829.1:5191-19974 GCA_013401315.1 Balaeniceps rex
ATTCTCTCCCCCATCCCACCGGGGTGGGGGGAGGGTGAGCGAGCGGCTGTGTGGTGCCTAGTTGCCAACTGGGTTTAAACCACAACAGCATGCCATAAGGTAATGTCACAATCATATGGTACTATATTGTTACCCTGTAATGCTCTCATGGTCCAGTCCAAACCCAACTCAGTTTTCAGTATCTACTGCTCTTGTTTTATAGTAAAATCAGAAATAAACATATGCACAAGCTAGCTATTAGATTCTTTTGGCATGACCTACTAGGTTTTCAACAAACCCACGCTGTTTATTGGTTTCTGCATGTTTACTCCCACACGTCCACATACTGTATTCCTTACTATATGCCTGATTACTCTTGGTAAAACACAGAGCTGTGTGTCCTGTTTCGATTATCGATAAGCACATCTTCCTTTTGCCAGTTCTCTGTTATTTCTCCTATGGCCTGATTTCCTGAAGACCATTTTTATGCCAGTGGGAGTACTTTGTGTTATTTAAGGAGCAGCGGTCCCCCACTTGAAGATAGGAGCTCATCTCACAGACTTGAGCTGTGCAAATTCCTGAACCAGCACAGCGGAGGAGGCAGTGCTCAGAGGTGACAGGTTGAGTGGACAAACTGGAAGCCTGAGCAGGATGGGGAAAAACTGGAGCTGAAGATACTGGTAACACAATAGCAACATGGTGCATTTTGAGTCGCCAGCTGCAATCAGGTTTTAGCTCTTGTGTTACAAGCCACTTCCTCATTTTGCCTTGTTACAGCTGCTTAACACTCAATAGTATTTTTTTTTTTTAACTTGAATCATGCCTAACTTACAGAAAGGCATCCAGTTTCATTCTGAAAACTCAAACGCTCCTCTTCCTTGGCATTGTACAGGAGTTGTCAATTCCTTTCAAACCTAAAAAACCCTGTATCTGACTCACAGCTTCACACTGCTTGAGTCCAAACACTACCAGGCATGATAATCCTGACTCAGCATTTTAAGTCACTAGTGTCCAATACAAACTCTAGTACAGTTGAAACAGTCTTAGTGGCTGATTAAAAGTTTGGATCAGGCCTTCAGCTGAATGAGCAGCACTGAACTGAGTTTTTAGCTGGAAAGTGAGAAATGGCAAAAGAAAAAAAAAAAAAAAAAACACACCTTATTTTTTGACATTTGAATTGCTTCCAAATATTTTGCTTCCTGTCCATGCATCATGGCCATTTGCTTTTTACTAATTTTAGTGAGGATAATATTTTGCCAGGAAGACTGATTCTAAAATGTGAAAATTGAGCCTGTGGGTAGAATACCTTTAGACTGTCTCTGCTCCTGTTCAGAGGTAGAGAAGAGTATGAAGGAGTAGGCACTTGGCTTATCCTGGCCACCTCTGTGACTCCAGCCAAATTGTAGAAAGCCTCTTCCAATTTTCCAGCTTCCTGACTGAGAGTAAATAGGTTGAGGAGGGAATGGATAGCAGAAGAAAATCTGACTTCAGTCCCTGCCCACAGCAGGAGGTAGCAGGGCTTCCCATGGATGAGAAGAAATTGTTTCTGCTCTGTCCCTCTTGGGCGCACATGGAGTTAAAGAAACTGAGGCATTCTAATTTTTCTCTGTTCACAGGGCAGTTTGCATTAAAACAGCAGTCTAAGCCCCTTGTGTGAAGTTAGGTCAGCCTCTCAAAATATATAAATAGTGTATGATTAAAATGACACATTCAGTAGGTTAATAATAGATCCCAAATAGTTGGAGAGCAAAGGAATAAGCGATTAAATTACTAGTTCTTACTGATTAATCGGATGAAATTGTTATTTTTGTAGAATTTTTTTTTGTTTGTGTATTTGGAAATAACAAATTACTGTATACCATGGTCTTTTAATAGCCCATTTAGGTGTACAAAATATGTTAATTTCACCAAATAGAAGAAAAATTCATAGCAACAATTAACTCCAGCGATTATAAAAGCATATGTTAGTTTCTGAACCTTTAAGACACTCGCTTTCATCAAAATACATTTTTGAGAGGGAAAGACCTAAATATAAATTACAGATATACTTTGTAGAAAAGGATTTGCATAGATAAGTGAACACGATGAATGTATATGAAAGAAACTACTGACCATTTGGAAAGGTGGTAATAGAAAAAAAAAATGTTGCTAGATTAGGACAGCTTGCAGTACTGTTCTAGCCAAAGTGCAAAAGAATATTTTTTTCGCTTTCAGTGCAATGTATAATAAATATGTATATTCATATAAATATATGTTGTTCTCATGTATCAGAAAGTGAAAGGTAAGATATTTATATTCCAGGTCCTAATGTTAAAAAGTTTTAGGATTGATCTCTGTTGGCATATATAATTCCTATTTTTAAAGACTCTTCTCATTTATTATATCTGTCAAACTAATAATCCTGTTTGTTGTTTATTTCTTCTCTTTCTCTGTACTAATCATCGAAACAAGAGCCTACTTGTGATAATGGGTTTGTATGTGGATCGGTGGTGTCATCATGAAAGGGTGACATTGAAGTTAAAAGAAACTACTAAAGAGGGACTCAGGGGAAGTGAAGCTAATTAGTCAAGTTAAAAAGGGATAATTCATTGAAGCCTTTGTCTTAGAAATACATTTCAAAGTTTCATTTCCATTTCAAAGTTTCAGACTGTAACATGCAGAATTATCATGACGTAGGTAGCTGAAGAATAACAATCTGGTTCTTTCTGATTGGTAGCTGAACAATATTCTTAATGGCATGTGAGACCCATGTCATCATCATTTTAAAAAAATTAGACCACCACATTTAAGGGTGATCTCTCCCAGTTACTTTAAACATGTTTTCATTCTTTGCTTTTTTTCTTTTTCTTACAAAGCTTAAAAAAACAATATGCACATACATATAAAAATAAAAATCTCTGCCTTTGAAAAACTTAGCAGTTGAAGTTCTGCACAGGATTATGCAGCAGTAGGTTAGTTGTCTCTATATGTTACAGAATATAGAAGGTACGTGAGCAATCAAGATGCCTTCCAGTTATCTTTACCTGTGAGTGAGCTGGTGAGAGCTGTGGCAATCAGTATAATTGAGGTTTTGTTTTAATTCCCTCTAATCAGAACTGAAAGATCTCTGAATAGTTTCATTTTGGGTAGGTAACTTTTGATCAGCTCTTTCAAGCAAAGTTGTTTTAGAATACAAAGAAACTAATGAAATATTACTTCTCGACTTCAAAACAAAAGGAAATACTTTAAATTGCTTTTCCAGCAATTATAGCTCTGAAACAATGTAACTTATAATGAGCAGTAGTTTATAATCTGTCAAGTGAATGCTCCAGTGATCATACATTTAATTGGAATGTGCCAAAAAATCTTGTTTCCAAAACACAAACAATGCTAAATTTATGCTGTTGTCTTAAGCTAAAAATTATATGGTTAAGAAAAGTATCTAGATGGCAGGAAATGATCAGTTCCATGCTCCTTGTTAACTTTATCTATTGCACGTGTATATCAGGACATATGTTTTTCAAATTATGTTTATAGTACCATACAGCTATTTCTAATATAGATACTCACCTTCTCATGTGATTAACTACAGTTTATGGCAACAGAGTATCTTCATATTGTTTATAGTATAAAAAGCCAAACAAGCAATTCCTATTCAACAAGCCAAAAGTTAATTACAACGGTGTAAAATGAGAGAGATGTCTGACATATGATACCTGAATCTGCAGTTGAGCTAGCTTTACAGTTTAAAAGGTACTTGGGTATACATATATTTTGAAAGCTGAAGAGAACAGGTATACCAATGATTGCTGACTAAATTGGAATATATACTCTAGTTAGAAGATAGCTTACAGTATTTGTCTATCCATAAAGGCCTACTGGAGAATTACAGGGAAACACCTAAAGCAGAAAAGAAAAAATAATAGCAGAAATACTATGGAGGATGCTTAACCATGTAACTTAAGTATTACTATTACTGACAGAGAACAAAAGTAAAAAAAAGATTTCTTCCGTATAGAATAAAATAATTTCGCAAGAAAGGAAGCACTGAAAAATACAGTAAGCGGTATAACTTAATATAGAATATGATTTAATACCTTTAACCTACATAAACTAATTTACTAGTGTTTTGCATGAAATTATAATATTAATACATAATATAATTAAAATATTGTAGTATGAGGAGTAGACATGACCCTTGTGTTTAAAGACCTGATTCCACAAATAGATGAGCAGCCACAAATCTTACTGAACTCGACATGTTGTAGCCTTAAAACACAATGGATTTGAGTGTGTCTGATGCATGCAATTCTAATTCTAAGTAATGTGGTCTGGAAAAAAACCTCCAAGAGAAGCAAATCCTGTACAAGAAAGACATAGTGCAATTTCTGTAGCAGACAGGTATTTNCAGATTCTGATTTGGCAGGTAGAACTATTTCCGTAGTGAGGCTGCAGCAGATAACAATGTGGGCCTTTGACATACAGAATTTTCCTGAAAACATGAATAATCTCTCTGTTTGATGTTCAGAGCTTTTTAATATCTTTTTTGGTGCTCTGTGACATATTGAAATAAACACAGAGCTATTGTTTATTCAAGTAGTAGCCAGTATACTCAACAAACAATCACCTCCATTTCTTACTACTTTAACAATACTGAGCAAGAGAAATCATTGGGAATATTTTTTTTGTGAAACACTTAAATTGATAGCATCTGCCAACAACCTGGCCACAAAACGCAACAGTAACAAATTTCCTTGTATGATATGGGTGTTGCTGTCACCTCCCCTTTGCACTTTAGAGGAGTGCTTACTCAATTTTCTTTACATAGACAGGTATATTACAAAGAGACCATGTTAGCTTAGGCTTTCTTCAGTTTAAGTTTTTAGCATTTACATTGATGGGAGATAGGGTGGTTCTTGACCTTTTGAAGTCATTTTGCTTTGGCCGTTACTCACTTGCAAGCTCATTTGAAGAGCACCTCAGTATCTTCCTTAGGGCAAGAACTTCACTTATATAGTTATTTTACTATACAAAGGGGAAAAAAATCTCTACTTGATAGTAGATTCTGACAGTTTAGATTTGTGTTTTCCCCTCATTCCAGTGGAATCCTAATTATGCAATTATGTCAGCCAGTCTCTTATGTCAGCAGACAGTCCTTCTCTTAGAAGACTATTTATTCTATTATGTAAGCCTGTGAAGTAATCTTTGCTCCATTGTGACCAACAAAACCCCGTGGCATTATGACTTCATTTTTGTTTAATTCCCTTGTGAGAAAAATTCCCTCTACAGAAGTCCTGCAGAAAGCAGCTCTTAGCTTTGCTCACTGCCTGTGTAGAATACCGGAGTCACCAGTGATGGAACAAATTTGCATGGTGTATGTTGTCCTTCCTTCTCCTTTTTGTGTTCATGTGTGGGGGGTGTATTTCTTGATTATTTTGTTGTTGTTTTTAAAATAGCAGAAGGCAGTATGCAACGTGGTGTACCGTTGAGTGGGTAGCTAGTAGTGTCTCTTAAATTATGTCAATTCTCTGTCTGAAATGCCTTTTAAAATAAAGTGTTTGAACTGAAGTCTACTGTAGTCAAAAGAAAATTCTCATTTACTTGCATGTGCAAGCCAAAGGGCTCATATCTGCCAAAGGATAAGCAGTACTCTATCTGCCTGAATAAACAGTGCCATTCCTGCAGTTAATAGGGCAGCAAACAGGAAACTTGACATATAAGGTGTTGGTAAATGTTGTTTTCTAATGAAATTATAATTTAAAAAAAATCTATTAATACTAAAACTACTAAAATTCTTTCCACAGTTACCCAGGCTAATGTACCATATTAACCTAAAATATCAATGGTAACTTTCTCTCCATCGTTTACAAAAAGAATGAGCCACAGGGAGACTTGCTAAGAAAATTTATCAAACTGCAGAGAAATGTCTACCTATTTTTTAAGTGTTGGGTCATTCAGCCCCATCAGCTGAGGATGAAACTTCTAATTAAGCCATCATCACAGTTTGGGCAGACATGAGTAGGGCTGTTTGAGATGCTGTCATATGTCAGACACAAGACCCCATTTTCCTACATGATAAAGATAAATTCAGATATTCCACTGTGCCAAGAAGTGTAAGATGAAGCAGATCCTGGTTTCTTCTCTTTAAATGACAGAAGAAATAGAGGGAGATTGATATGAAAATATATTGGACTGCAAACTAAAAATGGAATCCCCATTCCCCATGGGGATTGTTACAAGTAGCGGCCACCTTTCTTCTGTGTAGAGATCACCTTACTTTCACATGGGCCTGTATCCATTCTCATATGTAAAGCAGGACGTAAGGATTGCTTTTAATTTCAATGGGAGTAAACAGAAATGTGTATTTCTATGAAATAGAAACGTTATGTCTCTATGGTCTGTTGTTCCAGTTCACTAGAATATTTTATCTATGAATACTGATAAAATGAGGGATGTGTTTCTTAAGAAAAGGCAGGTCACTGAGACTGCCTTCTACTGTTCAATTGCTTAAAGCCTTAGTAATACTTAAAATATATTGAAATAGCAAGCCATTAGCCTAATTTCAAGAGGCAGGTTGGAGCAGGTGACCTCCAGATGTCCTTTCCAACCCAAACTATTCTGATTAGTCACTGTGAGAGACAAAACAAGCAACAGCATGAGCCCAGTCTTTCTGTTGAAGTGCAACAGTATATTATCAGAAAACACCATTTTTTTTGGCTTTTTTCCTCCTCTATTTCAGGTTGAACTCTAGTAAATCTTTACTGGATTTTCAGCTTAGAGTTCATCAGCTAAATTATTCAGATTATGACCTATTTAGGCTCCCAGCAAGTCCCAGAAATCACCAGACTCTTCATAAATCATCTCTACAGAGTAGCTGAAAATTATCTGTTCCAGAAGCATAAAGTATTTTCCTGCAGCTGTTGTAATTCCACAAGTCTGGGTGGTGTATCTGAGGACAGAAACACTTTCTTGTGACTGCAGAACTGGGATATTAGCTGCATTTCTGGTTCTGTTGGAAGAGTCATTGTAGAACTGCTTCTCCTCCTTTCTCTCCCCTTTACTCAAGATTTCAGACTTTTAAATATTTAGTTTGGGCTTTTTTTGACAACTGTTGGTTGCTGCCCTGTGCAAGACACAGGATACTGTTCAGACCATCCCATGGCTTCCATGGAGCATGTTTGGTGGTGAGAATGGCTGATCCAGAGGTTTGGGGCTAGAATAATACAGATCTGTTAATTTTAAACCAAGTATTGCTATGTGAAGCCTACGAAACATTTGCTCAGGGTGTAGAGAAAATTTTTGATCATTTATGCCACCTGTTTGTACATGGTGATTACACTCAGCTCCATCTTGAAACTGTCAGCTTGTGTGACTCTTTATATTCTCCTGCTATTAATTTAAATGCTATGAATGTGGTGAAATTTTTAGACTGGGTCAGTACTCTCCTGCAAAGTAAGAGAGAACTGTGTTTTCATCGGACTTTCTGACTGGCTGTCATTACTATAAAAGCTGTTGGGGACAGGGTATACAGAACACTGCAGTCTATCCCCCATCCCAAAATTACAGACAAAAACTTAATTGATCAAAATAACAGTGACAATCTCTGTTTTGCTGGGAGTCTTGCAGCGCTTACAGTGTTGAGGGATCTCACAGATGCAGAGCAAAAGAGCTACGTGACAGGATTGGTCTGTGCACAGGAAGGTCATGCTGAGTGACATCCCCTTGTCTGAGGATCTGCTGCATGTTAATATACGCACTATCTTCATATTTGAGGGGAAAAAAAAGGGTTGGGAGATTTTTAAGCCCAAGGACAGTCTCAGATATTCCAAATACTTTTTCCTCCTTTTACATGATTAACATTATTATGGTGTTAAGGATGTCAGTAAGGTATTTGCCAGCTCTGCTTGTCTCATGGTGTCCTGGTTTCAGCTGGGTTAGAGTTAATTTTTTCCTAGTAGCTGGCATAGTGCTGTGTTTTGGATTTAGTATGAGAAGAATGCTGATAACACACTGATGTTTTAGTTGTCGCTAAGTAGTGCTTAGGCTAGTCAAGGAGTTTCTTTTTCAGCTTCCCATGCTCTGCCAGGTGCACAAGAAGTTGGGAGGGGGCACAGGCCAAGATAGTTGATCCAAATTGACCAAAGGGCTATTCCATACCATATGACGTCATGCTCAGTGTATAAACTGTGGGGAGTTAGCCGGGGGGCAGCGATCGCTGCTCGGGGACTGGCTGGGTGTCGGTCGGCGGGTGGTGAGCGGTTGCATCACTTGTTTTCTTTTCCCTGGGTTTTGTTTGTCTCTCTCGTTCTCCTTTTCATTACAATTATTATTATTATTACTATTATTATTATTTTATTTCAATTATTAAACTGTTCTTATCTCAACCCGTGGGTTTTCTTACTCTTGCCCTTCCGATTCTCTCCCCCATCCCACCGGGGAGCGGGAGGGTGAGCGAGCGGCTGCGTGGTGCTTAGTTGTCGACTGGGGCTAAACCATGACACATGGCCATGCAGTTAACTTGGGGACAAGGATAAGGTGCCCCAACTGCAGGCTGCTGTGCAGGTCTGGGGAGTGTTTAGAGAGGCACCAGACCCTAGCTGTTAAAATTCATTGCTTGACTGTGATTATCTGTGAAAAGTCTAGTGCCTCTCTAGAAAAACATCATGAATGTGAAAGCTGGAAGTGCAGATGTGCTGTGAACAGAACTGTAATGTAAACCAGCACTAGTGGTTCATGCCTGTGCTCTAAAATCTAGGAGGACAGGACTATATTATCTATGATGTGGAATGTATGCAGGAGACTAGGATGCATATCTAATTACATTTTTGCTGTGGAGTTATTACTGGATGCCCTTTAGGATGAAGAAGAGACAGAAGGGAAAACTGAATGAGAATGGGAGTTTAAAGGGAACATGGCAGGTCTTGTGGACTTCATTCAGGTGTTTATGGGCACAAAGTTTTGAGGCTACGCTTTCCTGGCATATAAGGCCAAAGGCTATGATGGCTGCTTTCATAGAATAGTTTGGGTTGGAAGGGACCTTTAAAGGTCATCTAGTCCAAGCCCCCTGCAATGAGCAGGGACATCTTTGACTAGATCAGGTTGCTCAGAGACCACATGCTTTGTTGTGTTAGTCAGATTCTGAAGGAAAAATTGGGTATGCAAATAATCACACAAGGTGGTAAATTCATGTGCATAGGAGTACCTAATCTGAGTATACGGCTCATAGACTCCTCAAAGCTTTTATCTATGAAACTAAGCAGCCTCCCTCATGTTTTGGGCATTGAGGGCTGCAAAGGTTATTCCCCCAATTCTTTCAAGCACTGATGACTTGCAAAAAAACCCTGAGTTACTATTGCCAACAAGATGTAAACATTTTGAGGGAGGCCTCCAAATCATACAGGAGTAGGATTATGGTGATAATCCAGCGCACACCCTATGAGAAAGGGGGCAGTGGAAAGGTGAAGGCTTATTGCTGTGTAGATCCCTTTCAGGATACTACGCTGGCTTCTACTTGCATGCCCATGTTCATGTTCCTTAAGCCTAACATGGTTGCACCCCTTCCTCCCCTCTAGATGGTTATCATTGGAGGAAAAAGAGGGATATTCAGCCCTCTCCATTCAATGGTTTATATATGTGGCTGAAAAGTAAAATATTCAAATCTGTCATGAGTTACAAGGTGATGAATATCAAGTAGGATCCTGCTCCTTGGATGGCTATGCAGTTATTGATTGGGTGCTACAGCTTTTGAATTTAGTGGGTGCTTTTCCTATGGTGCTATCAAATGAAAATGACTGGAATCCTCTGGCAGGTGTCACCTTTGCAAATTTGTATCGCACAACACAACAAAACGTGGACTACCCCAGACATGCACTTTTCAGCAGCAGGACAAATGCCTAATTACTCTAATTGCAGGGATCCTGTTTTGTATAAATCCTTATACATTTACTGAGGCACAGGTTTTTGTCTCTGGCTTTGACACCTCAGCTGAATGCCTCAAATGCAATCAAAGAAATGCTGAAAGCAGTATCTGTTTAAAATTTTGTGGGCCACAATGTTTTTCTGTACACAAGGAATAAAAGGCCCTGTGTTGATTCAGGAACACTAAGGTGTTCTTTTTCCAAGGTCTACCCTAACTGTCAGATGATGTGTCTCTTGATGTAGCTCTGTTCATGGGGTTTTCTGTATAGCTGAGGAAAAATAGAGTAATGCCAAGAAGGGATTCGCTGCACAGGATTACTAGCAGATCTTGTAAAGTTGACACAAAATCAATCATGGGAGTCACCAAGAAATTGAAGTCATGTGCCTTCCTGAGGTTTTGAAATTCAGTATTGATGAATGGTGCATGCCTTGTGGTAAGAGACTCCTTCAGCTTTCGAGTAAGGCAACGGGTTGATAGTCTGTTGCTTGACCACATTTTTTTTCTTAACACTTTGAGACATAGAATGCACCTGCCAGTGTTCTTTACAGGAATTTTTTTCATGTACTACTGATTTAGGAGCACAAATCCCAGTGAAAGTCCTTATCTCTGTTACCAATACAGAACAACATATATGAAAATACCAGTAGCTTGAATAAAGAGTAGTACCCAGATTTTTTTTCACATGGTTTCCCACTAAGCTGGTATCAAGCAGAATCTGTTACTGAAATGCACGGAGCAAAATAATCTTCAAATATCTCTTCACAAACCATGAAAATAAATAAAAGCCTTTGGACTTGGTGGCCTATTGTTTATTGTTGAAAGACATAACTGCTGGATGAACTTGCATAGTCTTCAGCTCACTGTAAATAACATCCTACAGGCATTTTAATGTTAGATTTATACAGTGAGGTCTTGCCAGGAGACAAGAAAGATATCAGAAGTATGTCTTTTTAAATTGTCACTCCAGGTAAAATATGGGCTATTCGTATACTTGTTTTGTAGGAGTCCATGTTCATTATATCTCACTTGTTTTGTTTATTCTCCCTGTTTAATGTATACTCATTTGTAACATACAATCTGTCTTGCAGCCCTGCAAGCATAGCTTAGATTTAACAGCCAAACCGACTTCTTTCCTTTTCATGTATTGTCTGTAGTCAGAGAAAGCCCACAGGCCTGTCGCTTCCCCTAACTTTTCCTGTGCAACCCAAATCTTTTTGGATTATTCCCCTGCACTGCTGATCCAAACCAATTTAAGACTAATACATATGTACATGTGTAACTGAGTGAATGAGCTGAAGTCAGAGAGGGTTCTGCAGGTGTACCTGTGGGTCTGCAGTCCCTCTTTTACTTAGGTTAATGTGTTCTATGAGAAGAAGCTGATAGAAAGCAGCATCTGATCTCAGGGAGCTCAGAGCTAACGTTTTCATAGATAAATATTTTATAGAGAAGTCAGGGGAAAAACCCTGCCTATGGAATTCCCAGTGTTGTTTCCACAAAGGCGTTTTTTCAGGAACCACACATAAGATCAGACTCTGATGCTATTCCTGGAAGATCTGTGCCAAATAGATTGGCAAGATCTGAAATTTTCTAATTTCCATGTAAATTGATATTCCTGCCATAGGAAGTAAAACCAAGAATAACTAAAAAAAAAAGTCTATAATTTCTATGTCCTAGTGATTACAACAAAGCCTTACTAGAAAAGCCTTACTAGATAATCTGATTGAAGCATTAATCAAGTAATTTAATACAGCATCAATGGACCTAACTGTTCATGTCTCTCACGAACATGGATCATACTGTCATCTGTTTAGATAGAGCTAAGTACTAGGCTGAAATACTACTTTGTAACACAAAGTAAATTTACCAGAGCGCTGAGATTCAAGGTGCTACAATGGACCCATTTATAAATGCAAGCCTTACTGCTTTAATGCAAGTTGCAGAACTGATTATATCTGTATTGCCTTAACCTAGTTATGCAGTTAATCGTTGTGGTAGGGGCTATCCTTCAGTGGGCTGGTCCTATATACCCTGGTCTACAGTGGACAAACTGAAGCAAATTCTTTGGAGTACTTATTTTTCCCATTTTTATGAATCTGGTCAGACTAGTCTCATGTCTGCTTATTTCTGTCCTTTTCCCTGAAAGGGAATTTCCAATGTGTGCTAAAAATGTGTTGATTTACCAGGTTTTATCTTGTTGTTTCCCATGTTGATTGAGTGTATAGCATCAGTGCAAGCGAAATCCAGATCCACGATGTGAGCTCACTGCTGCTACAACAATGATACTGCATGATATATGCATGGGCTCATTGAGTTGATCCTATGTTATCTGAGTTCAGAATCAGTAGTTTTAACAGATCTTTCCCAGAAATCTCCAGTTAATCTCAGAATGGCCAACACAAAACATATTTTTGTAATGCATCTTCAAATAGGCTCTTCAAAGCCTTTTATGTAATATAGGAAATTGGAAGTAGAAATTCAATTTCATACATTTAGTCCACAAGTACCATTTGCCCTAGGTAATAGAAGTTGTATCTTCAGATATGCCAAAACCAGTATTCTCATGTAATTTTCAAAGCATTTAAGAAATGTTTAAGAGTGTGTGTACTCAGACACAAAAACACAAGACAAAAAGAAAACAGTCATCTTTTTTATCTAAAAGAATACTGGGGAACAATTACAAAATTGACATAATTACATAGAAGAAGGGCCAATATGGGATATCTGAGGATTAGAAAAAGGAAATTGTATAACTGAGAGGAATGAGGAAGTAGTAAGAGAAGCTGGTGAAGCTATCTGAGCTCTTGTGAATACTGTTTGGCTTTATGAACCATCTGTGGGACATTTAGGAGAGACTGCAAAGAAACATTTTGGACAAAAATTAAGATGACCTTGGGCCCTATGCACAGAAATGAAAACTTCTTGGGGAAGCTTCGGATGTCTTAGAGAAGCACTGCCTTTTTAAAGCAAAACTCTGCTCTGCTTCCCTGTGAAACTTGCCCTGAGAGTTTCACAACCCTCAGTTCTACCAGAAAACATCATGAACCCACAATAACTGACTCTGTATGTTAACACTTGAGATTATTCAGATCTGTCTAAACAACCAGGTATTTTCCAAAGTCTGTAGGAATGAGGCAGTTAAGGAGGAAATTCCTTTGCTGGCAAATCCATTGAAAATGTTGACTGACTGTGGCAACTTGAGAAATTTTAATTAGGAATGGAATTAATATTTGGAGAAAGCACAAAGTTTAGACGTACACCCTTCCGAGACTAAGTGAATGCCAGGTGAGGAGGAGTAAGTTTTCATAGTATGTGTTTAAAAAATGGAAAGTAAAAATACATGCTCCAATTACTAAAGAAATTTTATGCACTTGGGGAACACCACAAATTGACAGCTTTGAGTGAAATGAATGCATCAGCTGAAAGAAATCAGAATGTCTGAAAGTGAACAAATGATGTGGAAGCAGTCTATATCTAGATAAGTTGTTAAAATGTCAGCAGAGTATTACATTAGCAAAATATGGATCCTCATAATTGTCAGGGTCCCACACCTACTTATAAGTATTCTTGGTGATCAAAGTAGCATTGCTAGACATAAAAGACAAATCTAAAGAATATATGAAAATAAATCTGCTAGATCTTATTGAGCATATTTTTTTATGATAAGGGATGATCAATACACACCTATCATCATTAAATCTGCAAGGAAAAAATAAATTGATACATGACAATATTTTTTGATTGTTTTCATCAAATTATCTTGTTCTTTTCCCCAATTCTCTCTCAAAAGTTATCTCAAAGATTTGTGGACCTATGATTCAGCTATATTCTTGACAGTCATTTGCTGTTAACCAGAGTATATTTGTATTTCAGCCAAAATTATGAGTATAAGCACTGAAGTAAGTATAAGATGAACTCAGCAGATTTTAATCTACTGGGAGCAAACACCTTCAGGAAAATTCCTGGGCTGAGGAGAAGAGACCAGGAGCAAAAGTCATACTTTTTCTAAATGCTGTTTGATGTTGTACCTTTATTATTATCGTGATCATTAACTTCCATGATATGGAAGAACAGCTGAGATAAGACATTTCTTTTAGAGAAATTAAATACTTCAGGGGTATCCCCTTGCCTTTCAGTATATACTATATGCTTTTCCAGGATACAAAGATGGAGTTCTGGATTTTTAACTACCATCATTCTACTGTTGATTAATGAAAATAGTTGGTTGATGCTCTGAAGGAGTAGTTTAAGTCCGCAGCTCAAATAAAACCCCTAATGTTTCTAGGAATTCACAAATGTTTAAAGTAAAACTTTGAATCTTGCCTTGCACGGCAGATCACATTAAGACATGTTTCATACAGTGAAAACAAACCAGACTTCTAAGAAAATGTGTCTGGTTGCTGAAATATGTGTGCACATATATATACGCACATACAATATATATATATTTTTGTGTGTATATATACATATGTAAAGTTACAATTTAAAAATTATTTATTGACTTGTGAAATATTAATGCTTGCAGCTTTATCTGAGATTTTTCTTTACTTTCTTTACTACTTTGGGGGTATGTAAGATACGCAATAGAACAATATTTACATGCCTTATTGAGAGTAAATGGAAGTTATTGAAATGTTGAGAGGGAGGACTTTACTGCTGGTTTAACAGGCTGTAGGTTTGCTCTTCTGTCTTTTTGGTAGCTTCTTCAGTTCAAAACAATATAAGCACATATTTGACTTTTAGAAGTTTTGTTTGGGAGGTTTTGATGGAGTCTCAAAAGTATTGCGTCTTTCAAGGAACTTGCAGGTTTTCCCCTATAAAGGAAATGACCTTACTCTGTTCCCTAGCCTGACAGTATAATATTTTGTCATATAAATATCCAAAGCATCAAGTATAGAAAGAAAACAAG
>VYZW01046831.1:8551-19673 GCA_013401315.1 Balaeniceps rex
CAACCAACCCTGGGAGCTAAAATATATTTGCTACCCCTCTCCCAAATTTTTTTTTTTTTTTAAGAAGAGTATGGATATAAAATTTTAAAAGAGAAGAGTTCTGAATAGAAAACCTTAAATATTGAACAAAAAAAACCTCAACTGTTTGCAGCTTTTGTTTCCATTTAATTGTAATAGGTAAAAGCTTGACACACAAAACCCGCTTTTCCAAACAACACTCATACTTAGGAACAAGAGTGAAAAGACTACATAGCTGTTTTTTGAATAACGGTTTGTCTGTGTAAATATTCTCACAATATGCAAGAATCTAAAGCTTGATTAACCTCTACTAAAGCTAATTTAGAAAAGAATAGTAATAGATATATGTAGGAAAACAGCTCCTTTATATGACAGTAAGCTTCTACACGCTTCACACNATTGCCCTCTATCGTGAGATAAACATTTGGATTACCTTTTTGTTCACGTCATCACAAGGGGAGACGTCTGTGATCACATGTAAGCATCTGTATAACGGTCAATTCTAAGTGAAATATGTGAATGTGTCATAATGTCAAACTTATTTGAACGTGTTTTTCCTTTTTAACAATGTAAAATAGTATTTCAGCAAACCAAAGCCACATATGGATTTTTTAAGATGCCTCAATAGGCTATTTTTAAAAAAAAAAAAGAAAGAAACTTGAGTATAATTATTTCTGACGGTTGGACTAGTGATCCTAGGGGTCTTTTCCAACCTTAATGATTCTATTCTATTCTAAGAAGAAAAAGAGGTGCAAAGCATCATATGTTGCTACACAACCATCAAAAGACTAGCTACCTCTCTCACTTCAGTGCACAAAGCTTACCTCTGGACTAGTCTCAGAAGAAACCCAGAATCTGCCAAAGGTGCGTATTAAGAACATGACAGAAGATGTCATCACTAACACCAACCGTTTTTAAGAGAGGACCGTGACTGCTAGAAACATGGTCTATGCCTGAAACACCAGGGCTGTAATCCACATGCTTTCTGCAACTCAAGCTTCTTTTTCCCTTGCTTTCTGCCCGAAATATGGGAAAAGAGATGCTTGGCTTTCAACCATTTCACTCCTGTGTTAGAAAATCTGGGTATTACAAAGGAAGCTGCTGTAGCTCCACAGTACTTTAAACCAGAACAAGTTGGCATCACTAGTGTAAAGAAATAGTCCCATCTCTCCTATCCTTTGTTTCCTCACATTCCTGGTGATCTTCTCCCTTACGCCAGCACAAGTATTTCTGCAGTGACACAATGAATTAGATCAGAAAATGTACGGACCACCTGGATTGGTTTCAATAGAATTGATTCTTCCTATATGGTTCATGACACAGCCCCAGAAACATTTGGGCCAACACAAGAAAGTTGCAATAGCAGCCAGACAGGACTGCTTCTTTTGGCAGCACTGCAATCTTAAAGCTTCCCTGAAACTAGCTTGGCAAAGCCATCAGCAACAACGAACTTGGAAGTTAAGCTTAACAGTACTTACAAGCAGATTTAAAATAAATAAATAAACCACCAACACAACACCCCCACCCCCAACAAAAACAACCCACCCACAAACAAACCAACCTTAACTCACAAACCAACCTTAACTCGTAAACCTAGATATTTTTTAAAAATAGATAGTCTACTGCCTGTCAGATACTGAGCCACATTCAAGACCAAAGAGGGAGTCAAGAAAAGGTTCTTAATGACATAATAGCAGGATCTTTGGGTGTCTTAAATCAGTCTCAGCCAGCAATTGTGACCATCAAGCAAAAACAACATACACAACAGAAGCAGGCTTATCTCACCGCAAGCAACACAATAATGAGGAAGTAAATGCCACTGTTAACATTTGCTATGTTTAAAAGAAAGATGAAGGACCAAGTTATTTCCAATTCCTTTTAAATATTATTTCTAACACTCTTTACTACACCACTGATGTTAAAGTTTTGTCAGAGTACACAGACTGCAGATGCAACATATCTGTTAAGCCATTTTAAAAGTTCTACACCACGTGGAAGTTTTTGAAAACATTTTAGGACAGTTACCCCACTTACACTAGCAAAATACTGCTTCCTCTTAGCTTCATTATTTTAGCTATCCTTCATTTATAGTTATTTAGACGTCTACATTTCTCTTGCTTAAGCATTACTTGAAAGCTGACAGAAAGATTTAAGTCAAAATCTTGTTAAAGTAATTCACAAACTGTTGCCAAGATGCATTTTCATTCAGAGATTCAGGCTTCAAGAGAAATGAGGATTATACAACCAGGACAAAACAAAAGGGGATAGGACAGTCTTCAAGAAATCCCACAGAATTTGTAATATTCTCTCATAATACATACGCTGAATTAAAGTCAGTCTTATTGAGACAGTAGTGTAAGGCATCTATTCACTGCTTGTACATCTGCCATGCTCTCTTATCCATTCTTTATGCCCCCTCCTTTTTATTTAATGCCCGCAAACTTAACAGCGGCACGTCACAAATAAGAATAGAATAAGTAAACCGGTATCACTCAGATCATCAATGACTAGAATCCTACAAATACTAAAATACCATAGCAAATTTGCCCAAACTATCTTGGAATGCACAAATGAGAGCTGGGAAGCATATTTTTCCCCTGTTTTATATTCTTGCTATATAAGATTACCTTCATAATATCCACACAGTTACAAAGACAAAACAGACCCATGTAAGAATCACAGCATGAAAGGTCAACTGGAACAGTAAAACATACAAAGGCCTTTTTTCCCCAATTCATTAATTTCTTAATTTGCAAATATTTTATACTGGTTTCTATAAAGCCAAAAACCAGCATCCTAGTAACAGTAAAATCAGCTCTGCAAAACCATCATGTGATTGGTAACTGTTCTTTTATGTAATACTATTGGCAAACAAAAGCATGTTTCTCCTCTAACTAAAACCACAGAAGTCGAAGTGACTATTTCTAAGAATTTTGTCAATACACAAAAAGGAATTGGTACGCTTTTGGATACATAAATTGTTTTGGATAGCCATTCTTGGGGTTTTTTTGTTTGTGTTTTTAACGCTGTGTTTTCATATGCCCTTAACCCAGTGGCTTCCATAATCTCTTTACAATAAACTCTGAGCATGCTACTGCAGAAAAGGCTATCTTCCCTCCCTCATTTGTTCCAAGACTGATACTCATGTAGGTGCTTGGTGAGCTGAAGCAGTGAACTGATCCAGAAGAAAACTACTCTGGACGAAAAGACAAAGCTGACTTTTCAGCCACATCAACTCCCAGATCCCATTTACCACAAGGCCGCATGGAGGCCAGTACCAGCACAGTGAACAAGACAGCAATGCACTTTTCCGGAATACCTCTGGGAGAAACTCTCACACAGACAAACTGAATACAGTTGTAACCCAAAGGCTTACTTTCTTCAGCAGTTTCCTTCACCTACCTCCACTACTTGTAAACAAACCCCAAATGTTCTCTGGCATTCCTCAAACCCCTACACCACCACCTCTCCTTGACAACCAGCCCAAATCTAATCCATACAAATACCTGCACCCTAGCTCCAAACAACAGCTCCCTGCTGACCCTTTCTAAATTCCTACAACCGCTCCAAGTTTTCTGCATCCCCAATGGCAACGGGCTCTTTCCCATGGTACACGCTTCCCCCCATCTCCCCCTTCTCCCAGGAAGATTCCCTCAGCCACAGCCTTCACCTGAGGAATTGCTCCTTACAGCCAGGCCCACTAAAGCCTTGCTCAAGCCATGGAGCCAGTGCTCAGGAGGGAGGCAGTCACGCCCCAAGTACTGATAGATGTAACACATTAAACCTCTTCGTGCCATTCAGCACAGCCTATCACTCAACATCAAAAGGGACGAGTGGAAGGAAGCAATTCATACCCTCCCTGCCACAAGAAGCAGCATGCTTGGAGTGCACCTCAGAGCCAGAGCCTTTACCCCTTCTTATATTCCCCAGTTTTGTCTAAAGCAATGAGATTATCGGAGAGGAGAAAGAGGAGGAAAGAGGAGAAAGACAACAGCTAGACAGTATTTTCCTGGAACCCCATGCTCTTTAATCAATCCTTCCCACACTGAGAACAACTATTCTAAGGGATGTTTTTATATATTTACAACAAACCAACGATTACTCAAGCAGTGACTACTTGCAGTGTCAAGAACTCCTTTGTTTGCATGCCCCCTAGGCTTTCTGTAGTACAATTTAACTGCTACCGTTAAGGCAAAACTTTGATTTCAGAGATAAACAAGTGACAAGTTGTACTGACTTGGTAAAGGATCACCATGACACGCAAAACAAGAACCTGATTTCCATAAGAACATTAAAGGCAAAACACTAGGGGGTTTACAACACAAACGAGAAATAAAGGGCAAGATCCTGGTTGTATACTGCAGTATGATCAACACAGAAAATATAACAGCCCCTTTCCGCAAGGCGCATAAAACCCACCCCAGCCCCTCACCAGCTTTTGCGGGCATTTCTAAACAGGGCAGTTAACACGCAGCGAGGCAAGTAGGAGCGGAGTATTTAAGGCACAAGCACTTGAACCGCAGTCATGCCCCAAGGGAAGTTCCTCCAACGAGCGTAAAGACGGATCCACTACCGGGAAGCATCCTTTCACCCCACCACCGTTTCCCTCCTTAGAGTCACACCCGCGAGGATAACGGGGAGATTTTATATTCCTGTAACCAGCGCTGCATGGCGATTCCCTCGGGCCTATCTCCCACAGGGAGGACGGAAAGGCTACAAACCCAGGTCGGCCAGGGTGGAGGCCCAAGGGGGCAGGACGCCCATTCCGCGCCTCCGCCCCAGCGGCGGGCTTCCAGAAGCCGCGAACCAGCTCAAGGCAGCTCCGCGGCCGCCTCCCGCCGCCCCTTCCCTCTCTACCTTCGCTCCCCGGGGCGCCGTCCAGGCCCAGGGAGGAGCGACGCCGGCTCGGCTCGACTCCCGCAGAAAACGGCAGCGGCCCGCGTCAGCGCGGTAACGGCGGCTGCCCGGCCCCTCCCCGGGGGAGCAGTTGGGCCCGTCGCCCCGGGGGCTGGCGCGGCCGGCGCGGCGAGGGGGGGGCCGCGGAGGATAATGGCTGCGGAGCGCCGAGGTCACGCGGCGGGGAAGGGCGGGACGGCGCGGCGCGCGGGCACCGCGGGNGGCTACGCGCCCCACCGTCCCGCAAAACCTCCCCGCGGCCCCTTCACCTCCGCCCCTTGCTCACCTGGCGGGCGGAACTCCCGGCGGCCCCAGCTCCCTTATCGCAGCTCGGCGGCCATTTCCCGTCTCGCCGGAGGAAGAGACGCGGGGCCCACAGGGAAAAAGAAAAAACCACCATAGAGAGTGGGGGGCGGCCGCCGCCGTGTCTGCGTCACTTCCGCCCTGGGCGGGGAAACGCCACCACCCCTCACAGCCCGCGCGCCATCTTGGTTTTGGGTAGTCGTCCGCAAGGAAGATGGCGGCCTGCGGCGCTGGTGGCCGACCGCGGGCCGCCGCTGGGCCTGGGTCCCGGGGGAGCGGCGTGGCCCTGCCCTACGTTCCCCCGCCCTGTCCCACGGCCGGGGGCTCCGTGCCCCGCCGGGTGCAGCTCTTGTCTCCTCCCGCACCGCCGCGACTAAAAAGCTGTCTCCTTTTATCCTCTCCTTCCCCGAAGAGTGATCCGAGGGGTCGGCCCCCCCCGGCCGAGCCGCTGCCTGGTTACCTGTCGGGCGGGGTGCGCATCCATCCACAAGAGTTGCTTGGAAGGGCTTGTCTGTAAAGCGGAGCCCAGCCAGCGGATCACCATCAAGCGGCATTTGCATCCGATGCTCACGTGCACCAGGAAGAAGATCGCGTAGCAGCGGTACTTTACTGCAGCAGGTTTTGCAGCAGATGTGTGCGTATCGCTTGGTTGCAACACAGCAGCACAACGTTTGGGAAAAACGTGCCCGAGGAAGTTGACCGAGGGGGTTTCTGTACCACCAAAAAAGTGCAGCGAAAGGCCGTGGGTGAATGGTATTGACTGTCGCACAAAGATGTGCGTTGGCTGAGTAGGTCCTCAAATTTAAGCTACTCAAATCTTACACAGCTGATTTGTTTTTTAAAAGGCTATTGCGGATTATTTCTGAGGCAATAAACAACTAAAAAAAAGGACAGGAAAACGTGCATATGCACAATTTTAGCTGAGTTTTTGAATTCAGGGGACAATGACTGGGAGGCAGCCAAAACCAAGTGATGAAGGAAAAAGGCATGGGCGGTGGGGAAGCAGACATAATCCCCAAATGCTGTTTTGCTGTTCCTGTGTAGGGGAAGGTAATGCACTGCTTAGATCGATCTAACCTGTGGTGGTGATTTAACTATACAGTTGATACCTGTGAATTTCACGGCATCATAGTGCAGAATTTTTTTTGGCTACTAAGTTCTTTAAACATGGCCTCTATGAAGGCAGCAACCAATGAGTTGCTGCTGCTAAAACATAAACAGTGAAAGTTTTTAGTTCTGACCAGTTGTGGTTAACTGATGAGCAGCCTGGCCTAGAGAGACACACAATTCCCTCTCTCCTTTTAAGCTTTTTCCTTTATGCAGGGGTAACTAACGTGTAGCTCAAGTGCAGCTTGTGTGCTACAGCTTTTGCTGTAACTGACAATAAGACACTATTAATGTAGAGGCTGCTTGATAATGCATTTGTGAGAGGAAGCCAGCTTGCTAGGGCCAGTAAGGTTTCCAGAATTGTTGGGATTTGGCTGCGCACAACCCCCTCCTGCCCCTGCCCCATTTCTTAATGGTTCTGAAGACCTGTGGGAGGCTCATGTTGTTTCCCTTCAGTGATAGAGAGCTCTCCTCTATTTTCTGAGATTTGTGAGATATATCTTACTGGGATAGAAAGGGTGGTCACTTCTACTCTTTCAGTTCTCCATTGTGTTTAAGACAACATACTATGGGCCCAGAGAAAAGACAAAAAAAAAACCTATACTGTGAAACTTTTTGCAAATATATTTTAATTATTTCAAATATATTTGCCTAGTGGCAGATAGTGCAAGTTGTTTCAAGTTTTGTTCACTCCTTGTTTTATCAAGAATTTGACATTTGGGCTATGGGCTGTGTGATGCTTTGGTGCAGCCCCTTGTTAGCAAAAACAACAGGACATGCACCTGTGCCTTGAAACACATCAAACCAGTGGTTTTCTAAGGGTATTGTCTATGAAACACAACCTCACAGGTCTCCCTTCACCTCTGTCCTGCAAGCTGGTATACTTCTTCAAATACTTGATGCCCTGCCTTTGCATGGTAATTTACCTTGTAAAATTTCAGATTTTTTTTTTATACAGTTTGTTCAAACTTCTAAGGTATGTAGGCACCTCTGACCTACCTTTGATGTTTTAGAGGCACTATCTTTTGCTATAAAGCAAAAAATTTGCCAAAATATTTTTAATTCATGTGTTTATTACTATCATAGGAGATGGTAGCTCTGGGCATGACAACAACAGTCCGGAAAATTTACAGTAAAGTACAAGGTTCAAGGCAATGGGAAGTTACATGTAGACAAAGGAGCACGATAATACTCTGTCATCACTGGCCCAAGCCAAACTCTTGCTGACTGTTAACAGATGTCCTCACTATTCAGTGAGTCAGCCCAGTACTTGCACATCTTCTGAGCACTAATGTAGAAAGGGGAAATGAGTAGGAAAGTCCATGGTTAATAGTCAGCAGTGAAGTCAGATTGTCCCATCAGGGAATGCTGCTCTTAAGTGTTACAAAATGATAATGTAACCTCAATTCCAAACATTTATTAAGAATAAAGAAACCCATAGTGAGGTTGTTTCTAATCTCTTCATAAAACTGGAGCACAGGCTTGCACAAGTCAGTGGTGTTACTTGCCATCTTTGGCCTGGTCCTTTACATGCAGCTGTTCCTTTACATGAGATTCACACCTAAAGCAGCTTCTCCTCCTGTTAAAGCCTTGCTTAGTTTTACAGCCCCCTTGGGTAAATTTTGTCAATCCATGAGTGGGAAAAGTCTCAAGGGAGCTGTGTAAAGGGGATGCTTCAGTAGATGGCACTCTCCCTCTGAGCGAGGAGGAGCAAATACCTCAGCCAAGGAGTTTGATGCAGTGAGAGCAACTTCCTTTATACTCTACAGAAATTGCAATGAATGCAAACAAAGCTCTACCTGACTATGCAATGAAGTAACCCCTGGCAGTTTTTCACAAATCTGGATCTATCAAGTCCTCGCATCTGGCTTCCTCCCTGCTTAAATGACTATAGTGTGTTTCTGTTCAGCCTGAATTCCCCCTGAAATCTTAATGGTGAATATATACATAGACAGACAGACAGACACACACACACTTACTTACTTATATATATAAAAGAGAGAGAGAGAGATACTTAAAAGAGCTTAGGTTACACGCTTCAGACTCAGGGTTAGAACTTCTGCTTCCTCAACCATTTTTTTCTAATTATTTTATTTTACTATTCTGTCAATGGTAGATCCAGTTTAATAACTTAACCTTTGTTTTGTTGATTGTTTTTTTTTGTTATTTTGAAGCCACAAAATTTCATAGATCCAGTTTAAAGAGCAGTTGCACTGAATTAGTACAAGCGAGGAGGCCTTAACTGCAGGTGTGGGGACAGTAAGGACCTGCTAGGCATTACGGGAGCTATCAGCTTTTAAACTAAATCTGCTGCTGACCAAGCAGTAATGCACAGCCATCACCTTACAGCTTTCTAAACTGTACAGTGTTTTCCTCACCCCTGAACAGAAGGGTGAGAGAAGAGTGGAAGAAATGTGTATAAGACAAAGGTTGCAATAAAAAATTACATGGGACAAATTCATAAAATGCAAATTAGTGAGTTCAAATTCTTAAAGTTTTGGATTCTTGAGTAACGTAAGTATATTCTTTCAATTTACTGCTTTTTAAGCGTTCCTTTGAGTATCTCTTTTCTTATTTGACGGGCACACAAGTCAAATAAGACTCCATACTTTCTCAATCCCTGCTTCTGTCCTACACTCTCCAAAAATCTTTTCCACTGATAAAATCACAGTGATAACAGTGCTTCTAAAATCCAGAACCTGAAGCTATCATTTTCTTCCTTTAAGAGGTAAGCATTTGCTACTATAGCTCAAATAAAGCTGTTCACCTCAGTTTTTTCCAGTATTCATGTCAGAGCCTGAGGGTTTCTTGGGCCTGTTAGGATGAAGAGGCCCTAGGTAATGACTGAAAGAGGAGTGTAAAGAGTCTTTGTGTACATCTCTCTGGTACCAGTCGACTTTTGAGCAATCAGAAGTTATGCAATGGTGGATTAATTTAGTGATGAATAAATACATTTTTAGATTTTCTGTTCTTGATTCAAAACAAAACAAAACAAACCTGCTGCAAGTGTCAGATGCTTAAGGGACTGTGGCCAACGCAGAGAAACTACACAGCAGATAAAATGCTGGACCAGTGGAACCTCTCTGTTGAAAGTGCCATTTAGGTGCAGCATTCATCTGTTATTTAGCAAAAAGATTTAAACTTCCAAATGCATTTTATACAGCATTCCAAATAGTCTTCATTCAGTAAGGTTACTGCTTGGAAGTCTCCTTTGCACACAACTGAATGGAAATGGTTTGGAGAGGCTTTTTTTAATACTTTAGAAAGGAAATGATTTTTTTACTTTGGAAAAAATAAGTCAGGGGGTGGGACTTCTACTATTTGGAATATGTTCTTTAGAAGAATAAAAGCAAAATGGTTTAACACTATGATGGTACTACTGATTTTTTTCCCCTTCTACCTCTGCGGTCTTGAGCTGACATTTTGTTCAGTCAGATAAAGAAACATATTTATGTCATGAAACTAATAAAAAAACATTGGGTTTATGGTTGCAACCTTTACCTTTACAGCAGCTATTGTGAATTCAGAGGAGGTTTGAAGACCCACAAACCAGTGTTCTACACTGGCTTTCAAAAAGTGGTTTACAAATCAAAGAACAATTTCCTGACTGAATCATCAAACTAAGTATTGGGACACCTGAGTTTTATGCCTTTAGGCAAATTACAGCATAATTTTCAGGTGTGGTGCATTTCTTTAACTCCCATTTATTTCAAATGGAGTTACAAGAGCTCAGCACCCCTGAAACTTGTTTTTAAACCATTTTGGGAATATCTGCCTTACAGATACAGTGGAAAGCTGTTCTAATGTTTGTAATACATTTTGAAACGCTTAGTAAGAATATGTTACAGAAATGCAGTCATTACTGATAAGTGTCTAATTGAAACAGTGCTGGTTTTTTTCTCATCTCTTTGTAGTACAGTTCAAATTACCTAAAAAAAAAATCTCACAACAATTACACCTTTCAGTTCTGTAGACAGGACAAAGCAAGAGACAGAAGGCACATGCGATGGTTCCCCAGGGATCTGCCACCTCACTGCTTTTAGGATGGAAGCTGAAGGGTAGAAGATCATGAGCAAAAGGTGAAGAGCAAGTGGTGGCAGAAGCAGGACCTGACAATCAAATGGTTTCCCTCTATTTTAGAAGATCCCTACTGAAAGGATCCGGTGAAGACATGGTGAGAAAATAGGCGTATTAGTTTCACTTTTGATAACGTTAAGAAGCCAGACACAGATCAGAACTCGGTGGGCTTGCAGAGCTGGTCAAGGAAGTAGCCAGAAAAATCAAACTCTTGATTCTTTGTAATGGATTGTACTGTGTAATGGAGGTCTCATACCTTTTGTTTTATGGGTGTAGGTGGGTTTATCTGTGCCAGGTGGTATTTGTGTTTAGGAAAATTACATCCTGTGTAAGTAAGAAGAAATGGCAGTAGCTGGACAGACAGACCAGTGAGATTTTGTGAGCCTGTTCATCAGGGTTTCGAGATGGATGCAGAACAAAGGGTTGATTTTCAAACATGATTAATTTAGAAACAAGTTCTATTAAAGGACAGTGAGGCTAAAACTTACCAATAAATGTATCAAATGCAATGGTTAGAATAAATCCATCAAATCCATGGATAAAGAGAAGTTAATAAAAATGATCAACACTCAGCAGACCAGTACCTACTGGTTTCATAATGAAGGTGATCTTGAATCAAACGAGATTTTACTGGAAACCTCAAGAATATTACAAGTGTCGCTTTATGCTACATTAATTAGACTAAGGTCATTTGTAAAACTGTTCAAGCAAGGGTAGGCAC
>VYZW01046833.1:727-27950 GCA_013401315.1 Balaeniceps rex
CACAGCTTCCTTGTCTGCCCATCACTTCGCTAAAATTCAGCCCTTCATAGGAGTGATATGCACTTAATCTTGCCTTATGACTGGCAGAGTAAGACACCTCCACCCCTATTGTACAATCCCTCATTTCCTAATTTTCATAAATTTAAATGCATTGTCCCCTTGCTCCTGAAAGTTGGAAAACTCATTTCCTCCTACACACACAAAAAGGTGAAGGCAGGACAACTGACAACCCATCCTTCTGACCGCCACTTGTTTCCTAGCCACTCCTCCTTTCCGGGCAGACCCCTTTGTCTGATCCTCACAACCTCATTCCCCCTTTTTGTTATCCATTTACTCCACACTCCCTGCACTTGCCACAGTCCTAAATCCCTGTCCCTTGTGCCTCAGTCTTTCTCCTACCCCAACGCTTCTCCTCATCCAGCAGTGCAATTTATTCTCCTTCCAAACCTTCTGCTGTACACAGTAATATTCCTTTGCAGTAACCACAGCAACATGAATAAGAACAGGGATTTCCGCTTTTAAATACCCTACCTCAAAATAAAAGCAGGCTTCTTCTACCTTAACAACAGGAGAGCTTGTGACTTCTTTGCCCAGGCTGAGACCTTGCTTTTCAATGCCCTGCTCATGTTGCAACCTTTCTGCCATAAGAGTTCAGCTGAAGCAAATTCAAAGATTTTCAGATGAACCTCCTGAAAACAAGGTGCAGACCAGGTACTTGCTAATATCAGTGTCAACAGCTGAGACCATCTGTGCACATCAGACCTCTGATTTGTTTTCCATCATGAATCTCTAATGGAATCCATTACACAGATGATGCTGCCATTCCTGCGTCTGTGTTGGAGGTCCCTGGACCACTATTCCCATTTTGCATCCACAGGAGAGACAAAGAATTTTAAAGAAAATCCAAGTAATAATACAGATTTTAAAACTTTTCTTTCTGAACATGAGGCAGTAAGACTTCAGGTAAAACTGATCACCCTGCCCTGCAGTGAAAGGCTGAATTATTAAAACCCTTTCCTAGCATTTCATTAGTCTGACCTGGCAACTTAGTCAACCTGCAGACAGAATACAAACTGCTGCAGCACCAGACCCACGAAAGGCCCTGCTAGACTTGGGTTCTGAATAAAGCTTTAAATCAAGACAATATATTAGCTTTGATTTTGTGTTTCTCTGTGCCATTGAACATAGAAAAAACTCTTTAAATCGTCATTGCCAGTGACTGGCAGCATGCTTTGGTCTGGTTTTGTTACCTATACTGAATATATGAGCCTGAAGTCTTTATGTTTACATAAACTGTTCAGTAGCCACTCTGCCATAAACCTGTACTGCAAGACAGAACACCACAGTACCTGTCAGAGAAAAAAAGAAGCCAGATATTGTGAACAAAACCATTTTCCTATTCTCAGTTTAACACCTGTGAACATCAGCGAAATCCACACGTTGTCTTAAAAGCTGAAGAGCCCACCAACCTCTGCCTTTCCTGACATTTTTCCTTATGTTGTCTGCATGGGGTCAACGTCTGTAGAAGGGAAAGAATCTGCAGAATTAGTCCATTTTTTACTGAATCTAAAGCAAGCGATTTAATAATTTTACTTAACACTCACTATCCCTCAGCAGTATCTCTCAGTGAGGCTTACCGAATCTTGGGGCAAGGAAAAAACTAAGTGAAGATAAAACACAAAATGAATTTAAATAAAGTAAGAGGCACTTATCCTCCCATGTGTTACAGTACTGGACCTTTTTAGTAAAACTGTTATTTGAAAATAAAACTTCACATGATCTCCAGCCTTGGAAAACCCACACACAGTCAAAGGCACAGTGAATTTTAGAGTAGCAGAAGCAAAAGATCAGAGGCTGGAGGATTACTGTAGTATTGGAGGATAGGGAGCTCTAGATCTTCCATTGTAAGTCTTGCACACATATGCAACCTGCATTGCTGCATGGTTGCAGGCATCTTCACAGTTCACCTGTGGGATATGGAGCAGAGGAAAGCAAATCCAAGTACACAGTACAGAAAGAACCCTGAGTGCTTTTCCCCCAAACTTTAGAAGGTCTTATCAAACCAGCTCTAAATTATTAGCACAAATCATATTTGTCCAGATCAAAATTATTTTATGAAAAAAAAAACCAAACAAACACAAACCCAAAAGCCAGCCAAAGTCACACCCTCACCGCAGTTTCTCCCTCTTCACTAGCATGGTACCAACTATTGCTCTTGAGACTTCTCATCTCTGTACCAGTCTCTTTCTTCAGCCACAGACCTTGCTCTAAGCACACTCTCCAGTGCCCCATCTTCTCACTTCTTCCCCTCCTGTCCTGGTTTCCTATTCAAAGCTGTTCAACGTGGCTGTCTCTTCCATCTCCAACTCACCATCATGGTTCTCATTCAGTTTTAGTCTCCCACTCCCTCTTCCAGACTCTCTGGCTCCCATTCATCCCACACAAGGCAACTTATAAGCCTGAATGGCTCAGTGTTGTCAGTGAAGAAAGACTCAGTCCTCCGAGTGCTGATTCAGACCACCTTAACCCTGCAGAAAGTTACTTTTCTCCCCTTTCAAGCCAGAGGAATCCCACAGAAAATTTTAGAGCGACCAGAAGTGCGAAGTTCTCCATGGGGAAGAAGTAGCACATGGTCAACAGAGCCAATGGTATCAAATGTATGACACTTAGAAATGAATCCCCAAACCACTCACTCCAGCATTTTCTTGGTGCTTTACACTGTCCAGATATTTGGTCCAGATTTTCCAAGGTGGTAAATTACATTCATTTTGTCAATGCACTTGCTATTTCGGGTTTTATTATTGTTCACGTATCCTGTGTAGGGCCTGTTGGTCTCTGACATAATTTTCGTTAGACAAGGTGGACTTAAAAAGCACAGACCACAGATCTTTTCTGGCAGAAGCATGATTCACTGTGAAACATCCATTTACAATTTCCTACACAGATCGATCACTCAGTTTACAATGCGAAGTGCTTAAACCTTTTTATGTACAGAAATTATTTCACCAACTAAGAGTTTAAAAAAAGAACCCATTTTACCAAATCCTTCACTTTGATTAAACATCATCTTCACTGTATGACAAGCAGAGCCATCTCCCAGGCAAACTCCACACTGGTCTTCAGTTGCGTTGGAATTTATCTCATAATCACAGCCAACAGCCTAGAAGGAAAAACAGTTTCAGAATAAATGTGGCCTCCACTATGAACTCAGAGCTCATGTATTGCTGCCTTCAGTGTACTCTGCTCTTCTAAGAAGGGGGAGAATCAATTTTGTGGAAGGGTATATATCCTATATAAACAAACTAACAGTAGAGATTGTTATATCTAGGTCAAACTCATACGTATTGTATGAAGGTGAAAAACAAACAAGCAACAACCACCACCACCACATGAAACATACAGTAGTGACCAGTTACGTGAGATGGAAATGTGCCACCCAAATGGCCTCAACATCTAGGACTGGCCAATACATTTAGGATTTGTGTCTCCTTTCTTATGTCGTAGAAGCATCCATGGATTCCCAGGAATACAATGCAGTAACAGAACTGAAATCTCTGTGTCAGCTTTTTGTGGCCGTCAGACAGTGCAGAACCTCTACTGCAGTCAAATGCCCTGGCAAAGAGAAACTCTTCAGCAGGCATGAAGTTTTATGCCCATGACAGCTGCTTCTCCAGCTTGCCAGCATGGGGGAATGGGTCAAGATAAAGTTCTGGTAAAGACTGATTTTCCACTACATGCTTGCTACAGGGAGAAAGCCAGAGAAAAATTTATTCATACCGAGTCAGGACAAAATTTCATCCTTGCCCAAACCAGAAATTCTGTGCACTAATGCCTTTAAACTTCAACAAAATCTTCATTTGCTTTTGGGGTGTTTTTTGCCTCTCTTTAAAAACTAGCAAGGCTGCAGAACACAACCTGATGTCCAATACTTAATGGCTGTTAATAGTATCTAAGATATCTGGAGGCCTGTTGTCCTGGTTTCAGCTGGGATAGGGTTAATTTTCTTCCTAGTAGCTGGCATAGTGCTGTGTTTTGGATTTAGGATGAGAATAATGTTGATAACACACCAATGTTTTAGGTGTTGCTGAGCAGTGCTTACACTAAGTCAAGGACTTTTCAGCTTCTCATACTGCCCTGCCAGTGAGGAGGCTGGGGGTGCACAAGAAGCTGCGAGGAGACACAACCAGGACAGCTGTCCCCAACTGGCCAAAGGGATATTCCATAGCATGTGACATTATGCTGAACAAAACAACTGCGGGGAGCTGGCCAGGGCGGGGCAGGACCGCTGCTAGGGAGCTGGTTGGGCATCTGTCAGTGGGTGGTGAGCAACTGCGTTGTGCATCGCTCGTTTTGTTTATTCTTTTATCATCATTATTATTATTTTCCCTTCCTTTTCTGTCCTATTAAATTGGCTTTATCTCAACCCACTAATTTTACCTTTTTTCCAATTCTCTCCCGCATCCCACTGTGGGGAATTGAGCAGTAGGCTGTGTGGTGTTTAGCTGCCTGCTGGGTTAAAGCACAACACCTGTGATTTAGATGAACAGCCATAAGTCTGATGGTATGTAAAGTTTTTCTCAACTGATTTTTCTCAAAATAAGCTTTCAGGTGCGGTAACTGCCAACTTCTCTAACACCCTCTTGATGTATGAAAATCTGGGTATCCCCTTTTTCGATTCTGATCTTATTTTACCTTCAGTACATCAGCTACTGTAATCTTCTGTAAGCTTCAGATGAGGAAAATCCATCTATTAAACTAATCTAGGTATAAAAGCTCCTGCATTCTCTAGTATTTCTCCATCAGTTTCAGCTCAAGAAACACCTGAACTTTTCCTCTACGCGCCAGTAATTTAATGAACAGCTAGAGAAGCTGCAAAAACGGAAGCAAGGAAAGGCCTCCAGTTACAAACAATGTTAAACCATGTCACTTGCATTTTTACACAGGATTCAAAAAAGACTCACCCACCACTTAATGCCAACTCTTAGCCAGCACCTTTGATAGCTGCTCGGAAAAACAATGGCCACGCCAAAAGGTTCTGCAGCAGCCTCAGCTTCTCTCTTCTTTTAGCAAAGGCTACTTTCAAAAAAGGGAAGGTTTTGTAATGTCTTTCACAGAGACATATCTCGGCACCAAGCACCACGTTTATGAGCAGTACAGAACGTTACGGAGATAAGCACACGTTAAGAAGGTGACTACATTTTTGCCTCCAAGCATGTAGCTATTCGACCAAGGATGGATTTATGAAGTATTCAAAGTACACAGACACCACTGTGATAAGTGCAGGATGTTTCTTTATCTTGCCAAAAGTTCAGATCTGACTCTTCACCTGCTATCTACAGATGCACTGCAGTTTATATTTAACACTTGCTAAGAATTTAAAGAGGGAGTTGCGTAGCCATTTTCTTAAAGAGGTGCATTCTGCAGTATATTTACTGTTCTATCAGTACGTTTGTTAATCAACAACAAACAGTTAGTAAAGTCATTGTTACCAGGTTTATTATTAGACCAGAAAAGTAACTAGACTCTCTGGAGAGTCCCGAAAGTCAAAGTTTATTTTCTATTCTATGCACATATTCACTATTAAACAGAAAGTTGGGGAAAATCTGGAAACTGAACCCTTGCACTTCATGTTTTGCTATTATAAAATATTATTAACGAGTGTTTTGGAGCTTCTTTTGAACTTCTTAAAAAATGACTTGTCTTCAAATTGTATAATTTTTGCCAAATTAGCATTTTCTGGTAGAAAATGAAGGTTTCTGTTCATCTTTATTTACTGCTCATGCTTGTTTGAGTGGTTGCACCCAGACATAATTATGTAGTTCAGGCTGTCAATCAGACATTTTGAAATGAACATCACTGAGCATATTTTCCTTGTGAGTATTGTGTAGTGTCAAAATCCCCAAACGCTGAACAAATTAGTCCTGAGCTACTGCACTGGCACTAGCAAATTGAGTCCGGTGGCGGCACCACAGTATCATCACCTTCCTGCCTTTGGGGTGTCAATTAGTGTCTCTGCGGGGGCTGTACTCTGTATCAGCTCAGTCAGAATCAGCTCAGATCTTTCCCACTTGGCCATACATTTCCTTTAGCAACACATCCATGGCGTCAAAATATGACATTGTTATGACATGAAGGGAATCCCTTTGTCCCTTCCAGTTATAACCACAGCAGCCTGTATTTTATTTTTCCTCTGACATTTGAAACATAGTTTGTATCTGATCAGACATCACAGTCTTACCTATACATACGGCAGGGTGGGGTGCAGCGATCCCCAAGAATGAGGCACTGCACACAACTGTGGCAGGGCAGGCAATTTACTGTGTCACAGTAAATAAAGCCTTCATTTTATTCCCTAGCTCCGGGGTGCTGCTGGTGGTGCAATGACCTTCATATCTAGCAACAGGGCCTCATCTTACAAGGCCATTAATGACCATCACAAAGTGTATATTTTCATGTGTCAGAATAAACAGCTCCAGCAGTCATTCATTCTAAGTACATTTACATGGCCTTTAATTTCCAGGCCATGTTTTACTTTCCTACTCCAGTGAATATTTGTCATCCATTAGATTAATTTCTAGATGCTTCCTCCTCTCTTTTACTTGCTTTCCTCATTCTTCTGATTCTCCTATATATGCAGTAGCCATATTTTCTAAAACTGCCTTACATCATGTGCCTCAAATTTCCGTTAAATTGCCTGTTAAAAGGGATCTAGAGACTAAATGCTGGTTATAAAACAAGAAAAAAATCAGCATCAATTAGGCTCCAATTCTTTTGCACACATATGCCCTTGTGCACCCTCTGCCAGCGAAACATGCCGTGCTACAGCAACCACTGTGTGCCATAGCACGTGCAGCGCAAGTTAGCATCCCTCCATGCAGCCCTTTGCCATTGCCCCATTCACCAGGAGCCTTTTTGACGCACCTGAGACTAGCTTTATTTCTGGTCCCAGCACGCAGTGTGGAGGCAGAAATAATGACCTGAATTGCCTGGCTGCGTTACAGGAAGGAGAAACAATTTCTTTCCTGCTGCTCAGTGACTAAAGGGCAAACATCCAGAGATACTACCCTTTTGCCACTTCTGGAAGGAGAGACTTTTTGTCAGATTGGTAGTGGGAAGGCAGATACAAAACGTCCTTGCTGCCACTGAAGGGTACGGCCTGGATGTACTGCCTGAATATCAATGTTAATGGATGCTACATTGTGCTTTTAAGCTCTTCCTTCCATTTGTCTCCCCCACTGGTCTCCAAATAAAGAAAACATGTTCATGTCATGTCAGCCCAACATTGCCATGAATGGGGAGAAACGTGTCCTGATGTGCCTATTTCTCTTATCATTTGTCCAGATGGGCCTGAATCAATGTCCTGTTGGGCTAGCAGTGGGAGGAGGAGACTGAACCATAGTGAGAGGTAGTAAGCTACTACAAAAAATCTGAGATGTATAATCTGCTTTTCAGCAAGAGAAAAAAACCACTTTCCTCTTTCCTCCCTAGTACTACACAGCTGTGTAATTCTCCAATACAATGTTAGTCTCTCAACATAACAATCCTGAATTACCACAGAGAACAGCTCACAGATTTGCATGACTGAAGGTCTTTTAAGCCTAGTAAAATTCTGTGCAGGAGATGAATGCCTGTTAGGAATAGCAGAGATGCCAGGTCCTCCACCCTCAGTGTCTGCATGCTCTCAGTGTGTACACCTTGTAAGCCTTCACTTTTAGATGATGCCATGGCTTGTATTTGACCAAACTCCTCGGTCATGTACATATCACTGCTCCAACAAACATACCCTGGTGGCAGTATCTCTGCTTATTAACACTGACTGCTCTAGTAAGCAGTCTGCAACTGACTGCTCTAGTAAGAATTAAGAGCGCACTTGTGATGTATAATTTAAAACACAGGAAGATAGGATACGTGCTTTAAAGACCTTCTAAATGAAGGGAAAAAATGACACTCAAAGGATGAGTGTGGAGGAATATGGTTAAATAGCAAACTAGTCACCATATATCTTGATGATTTCAGATTAAATTACTGGCAGATCTTGTTGACTCCCTCCACTCAAACCTGTTTATAAGTCAGACATCATGACAGGAGGGGGTCTAAGAAGGTACCTGAAGGAAGGCCAGACTAGGTGCAAATACAATAAAAGGATTAAGGGAACCGCATCTCTCATCTCCTTATTAGCACCACCTGGAACAAAACATGGTTGCAACTGCAGGCACGTAGCTTTGAGATCCCCCTTTGCAGCCACTGGTTCCACCACTGAATGATTTAACAGCATAATGTGTTAAAGGAACTCCTCTTCTGTGTAAGGACAAAGCTGAGAGAGGACCCAGCTATTTTATACGCCAGGCCCTCAAATTTGAGTTAACAATTATAGCTTGCCTTTGAATTGACGAGGCAAGTTCTAAAGGAATACCATACCAACCCCACAGTAGTAAAGCTTCCTTCTGCACTGAGGCATAGGCAACACTTCTAAAAAATTAGGACCCATGTATTATACACATTGCAAGGGCCAAGTGAATCAGCTCTAGTGTCTGTCCGTACTTACTTCCCACTTGAAGATGCATATTACAGTTTTGCCAGGGTGGCTAGGAAAGTATCCAGTACACCTCAGGTAGCTAAAATGAGGCATCTGAATCCACATTTAGCCATCAGCATAAGACCAACTTCTCTGATCAAACTGCAAAATCATATTGAAATCAGCTGAATTTAGCAGATAAAATTCTTGACTGAATCTGAGTCTATATCTTGTTTTGACATATCCGCCAGGAAAACTGAACTCGGTTGTTTTGCACACCAAACACATGTGAGCAATATGGACAGTGGATCTATTGTACAACATCTCACCATTTTAATTTTTTGCTCAATTTCAGACCCAAGTGAAGTGTTATTTTAGTACTCAGAACAAATGTGAAGTGCTTTTGTGAGATATAGTACTGCAAACCAGAACAGGGTTTTAATAGTCATTGCCATTAATGTTTGTGAACTCTTTTTTCACATCATTAGCAACACGTTGCTATCGGAGTACAAGACTGATGTACCAGACTAATTATATTAAATGCATTTCCAGATTTATTCAACGTAACCTGTAATGTACGTATTGTATTAACTACCTGGACTAAAATACTAGTGAATTATAGAGATACTTGAAAAGGCTTCTCCTCAAGTGTTATGTTGGGTACCTATTTCAGATAAATTTCAGAAATGTGAGCTATTTGGGTTACCCATTCATCATTTGGTCTCATCTGTAGCAGTTGCATGATTATATTGTTCACTCTGTGATTCTGACTCCAGTTGAATCTGTTTGTCAGAAGATGTGAAGCAGCTAGTCAACATACGAAACGCTGACAAAACTGTATTTATGATAGCACCAGTACCTTGGAGGAAGTTTTTTAGAAAGGCTTTGAGTCCCCAGAACCGTTAATGCTAAAGTATATCTAGTATCTACAAACTGCAATTAGAACTAGCTTTCTTTTCACCTCTATCGCTTCTGATGAATTAAGTTTTGCTATTTCTAAAATAGGTATAAATTTGAACTGTCATAGGCAAAGTTCAATACAAAAAGCACATGGAAACTAAAATTAACCGTAGCGATCCCAGTCCATTTGGGCTGGAAATCAGAAAATGAAAGTGTAATATCACAAAGACAGCCTTCTGAGTTTAGCACTTGGCCTCTTCCAAGTGAAGGTCGAAAGCACTGATATGGTATGCAACATTTACTACACGTTTCAATATGCTAAAGATGTGTTTCCATCTGACTTGAACTGCTCAAGGCCAGGTCAGGTCTTTCACCACCATAGTTAAAAGGCCCATCCTGGCTCTCAGCAAAGTCAAGCAGAATCTCTTCACTATGAACTTGAGCAGGGTCTCAGTAACTCAGTTTCACAAATGCATGCCTGCAAGGAAAGCTTAAAACAAATCTTTTATTGCTGCCCTCAGATGCACTGGCATTCTACTAAAACAGAAAGTCTTCAGAGAGGGTACACCAATGACCTATTAAAAATGTGGAGTTTCCATTGTTAGAAGTTTTTAAGAAAACAATGTGAAAAATGTCAAAAAAGGAACATGATTCTGTAAAGGGATGAAACAGATGACTTCTCGAAGCCCCTTCTAGTTGCATTTTTATATGATTCAATGACTTAGGACATACAATGCCAAGCTCCCTACAGTAAGCTAATGTAGTTTCCACAAGACACCAAGTCATGCTTTTGTTTCCAAAGATGTTAAAAGCACAAAAGGTATCAGGCTTCAAGGGGGTAAAGGACACAAATCCCCAGTTTGAAGAAATAAACCGTAGTTCTAAATACATACCCTACAAGTAAAGTACTCATTTTATTTGAGAAATTCACTCAAACCAATGCTAAGACTGTGGGTGTTACAGCATTTACAGAACACACCTTCAAATGCCACAAATGCACACATCAACTGGAAACCTAATATCAACATGCAGAATATGCAGAGAACTTTATATTTATTCTTCAATAAACAGAACACTATTGAACTGTATACTCTGTGTTTGCCCGTTATCTCATTGTACAGCATTATTCAATTTACTACTGTAAACTAAAATAATTTTTACTGCCTTCTAGTGCAAACATCCGATCCTATTGCAAGTCAGTTCAGAACTGTTACATAATGTGTAATGTTAAACCGCATTTTCATAAAAAACCCCCAGAGAGTGGTGACACCAATTACCACCCTAAAGCTACAATCCTTTGTGAAAACATCTCATCAGAAACAAACAGATTTTCTTAAATTGATGTTTTAAAATAACAGAAGAAGAAGAGAGGAGTTCAAAAGTACCAAGAATAATTAGCACTCAGTCTAATGGATTCATTAAAAAGGATGGAAACAACTCTTATGTCTACTTGGAGAAGCTGTTTCTGTAACCTTACTTCCATGATCATTAAAAATGTGATAAAATGGAGTACTTGGCCTCGATCCTCCAAAAAACTTGTTAAATGTTTTCCCATAGCTTTATAAAATAAAATTGTAGAGAAAGAAACATGCAAACATACCCAATACCTTACACATGCCATTAATACAGATATCTCGGCTGTGCCCTCCTTCAAAGCAAGGAGTACCATCAGTGACTGCATCAAGCATCTTCTCTGAAAAATGGCCATCTATCGGGCGACAGTGGAGCTCACAGGGGCTTGCTGAAAGGAAAACAAAGATACTTTCTCGTAAAATACTTCAGTGGGACATTGAACTGTAATGCACAGGGAATGGCAGTATGCTTTACTGCACCATCCACTCACTTTCCCTGGCATTTGCTGACAGAAATGGCCTAGTTAGAAGCAGTTAGCAGAGCCAGGGTCATACTGCAAACAGAGTGACACAGGCTTGATTAATGTCACTTGTGGACTTCTAGGAAGCAGCTGGAGGCTGGTGCCCTCACGCCTCCACGCTCTCCATCGCTGGTACGTTAACAGCCAGCTGGCTGAGTCGAGCAGTAACGAGGCCATCAGCTGTGATGGAGAAAGGAATGGGAAACCAGCAAAACCAATGGTCATTAATGAGGGGAAAGGAGATATCCGAGGGTGAGACTGCCAAGGACACTGACAAGCAATAGTTTTCCACCAGCTGGTTACTGAGTGATTTCAGAGATAATTCATAACTGCTCGTCACTGCTGCCAGCCTCTCTCAGACAGCAGAGAGCTTCTGATCTTCTGCATGTCAGTAGAGTGTCACATCACTGCTTATTTTCAGCTGTCTGCTGGCACTCAATAAATTATTTCAAACACTGGACTTTTTTCCTGCTTGGCAACTTATGAAATGGGGATAATATTGGTGGGTCTGACAGACCCAGGCTGTTCTTGGCCCAATGTGCACGGAAGCAACAGGGAGGAGAAAAGCTGTAGCAAATGCAATCTGTGGGTCTCTGAAACAAGATTTTCTGCAACGGACCAGCCTTAGTCTATTCTATCCATTGGGTTAGAAGAGCCAAACACACACTGCCCTGCTTCACAGACACCGGCCCTTGGGAATGGGAAATTTTGAAACTCAGGCTTCGGAGAGTCAAAGGACACAAGTTTCATAAATAAGCTGTGTACATGGAAGATGAGTTAGAACTGAAACCAGGGTCAAAGCAAATACAGATATAATCCCTGCCCTTATATCACTCCCTGGAAACCCTCCAGCAGAGCCAGAGCTATCTGACAAAAAAAAAAATCATCCACTGCCACATCAATGAGGGACAGCAATGGAGCACCTGTCTTCTGGTTTTGGTCTATTCCAAGACCCCAGTCTAGCCAGGTGCTAAAGCAATTTGTTCATGCTCAGCAAGCCGAAACGCTTTGCTGAGCAAAGCAGCGGGCCTTAAAACCGCCAATCAGTAGGGCCTTCAAGGCACCATTATTGAGTCATTTTAATACAATGTCCCCGTGTGCTGCAGAGGTGCCTCTGCTCAGTGACAGTTTCATCCTTGCCTGACAGAGCCGACAAAAGCCACTCCCTTGGCCTCAGAGGGATGCAGGGTAACTATACATCTTCTACATCCTGGCTAATGAATTTCTTTCTCTTCTTTTTCCCTCTTCCTCCCCTTCCTCCTGTTGACCTGGCTTGTGTCATACAAAGAACTGTATTTAAAATTAGAGGAATTTCTAGCAATGAGAGAAATTCCAACTTTTGGTAATGCAAAGAAACTAAATAATTTCCTACAAAAGGGTTTATTCTTTTGAACGGTGAAATTCACTTTCATTGCTCTGGTTTGTACAGCACCAACATATACACAGCACCACGCAGTGCACAAAGTGACAGCAGCTCCTGCCCCCAAAGTGCTTGCAGCTCAAGGACTGAATCCTGCACAGCCTGAGCTTTAAAACTATGAATCTCATTCACGTAAACAGATCTCTGCAGAACTGGGATCGAAAAAATAAAAAAGGGACACTAAAGGAAATCCAAAACGTTAATGAGGAGTTCTGTGTTTTCCTTCTTGCCAGTAGAGCTAAAATGGCATCTTAGCTATGTGGCGCTTGTGGCTTCTCAAAGAAAGATGCCTTCGTAAAGGGCAACAGAGTGATTAGAGGCAGAGGACACACACGGACCAAGGTTATAAAACCGGTGGAATTCAAGGTGATATGAGTCATGTTCAAGAATATCGATGGAGATGGAGCTAAAAAAGAGTCTCAGGCAAGAACATAAAATCTGTAATCCTTATCAGCCCTCAGCCCCTCTGTGAAAACTGTCAGCCATAACATCCATCAGATGTTCTGTTAAGAGCTGTCATGATAAGCGATACAAGTAATTTTACTTCTATCTGCAGAAATCTTTTTCTGGCCATGTGGCTAATTTGATTACTTTAGTGCTCTAAATTTTGTCTCACCTTGCTTACCTTCTCTGTGCACCATTTTTTAAACACAAAACAGAATACACTTATGGAAAGGAGAATCCCAGAATTCCAGCTAGTCTCTTACATGCTCAGAATCGAACCTGACAGACACAGACTTTGCATAAAGCCATTTCAGCTTTCACATTGTTCTTAATGAAACATGTAGAGCAGCAGTTTGATATCTGTACCTCCTCCCTAGCTGTGTGTTGACACAACAAGATGGTATCCAATTTCATTTCAGAAATCACTGAGCAAGAAAAAGCAGGCAGTGCTGACTGCTGACATATTCCTGTCGTAACTATGATGCTCTAAGTATGTAACTCAGAAAAAGTTTGTGGGGAAAGATAACGCACTCACTAAGCCAAAACAGAAAGTAAAAATAAGTAACAAGCAAACTTTCAGACTTGGAAATGTTCATGATTCAAAGAAGGATTTTCCAGGCATGAAAGCCTTCCTGGTTTTCCTAATTGTAGTAACTGATCTAAAATCAGATCCTACCTGTACCCACAAATTTTGTATTGCTTTTCTTCCTATCAGTTCTCTACTGAGCCCCACTGGAAATGAGAGGATATTGCTGTCTCCCCACAAACTCAATCCTATCCAACATTTATACTCCTGCCATCATTCTTCAAGTCATTTTGATATTTCATCTGCATAGAAGGCTGGTTAGGGCACCACTGAGGAAATTATCCTAGCACTGTATTAGCAATTCATTTTCTAAAATTACTTACTTATCTATCGTTATTATTTTTTTACAGCTGAGCTCACGGACCTGACAAAAGATCAGGGCTCCATTATTCTAGGACTGTAAAAAAACCATACCAGAATCAGTCACTGTCCTCAAAAAGTCTAACATTTTAAACATGAAACAGATACAGATGTAGAAAGTACTTCTATCTCCTATTTTCAGATAGAGAACTGACACACAAGGAAAACAAATACATTTCCCGAAATGATGGAAGAACTTGAAAACAAAGACTGGCATTGAATTCAGGTTTTCTAAATCTTATTTCAGTCCTGAAAATCTGAATAGACTAAACTGAGATCAATATGAGCACTAGGGTTGCTCAGAAGGAACTCATTAAAGCAGCTGGTTTAGTTTCAGTTACTTCAGCAAATTTGATTAATTCATTATGAGACTTTAACAAAAAGGCTGTCATCTTAGTAACTTTTAGGCCAAAATATACAGAAATTCTTGCAATCCAGCATATGAATGAAATACTAGATCCAATCTATGAACACTCAGTAATGACCATGCTCACACAATCCTTGTTCAGAAAAAGCACACTGAATTCCCATTTAAACAGAGCTGACTTCTGCCTGGGTAAAGCCTACAGGGCTTTACCCATCCTTCCACACCAAAGTAGGATCAAAGCCACTTAGACTGCTCCTGCTTAGATTGTATTTATATCTACAATGATAATATTCATTCCTCAAACCCTCCAGGTAACCTGTTCCAATGTTTAACCACCCATACAGCAATGAAGATTTCTTAATGTGTAACCTAAAGTTCCCTCATGCTGTTTTGGCTGTTTCTGCTTGTCCGACCTTTTATGGACATGAAGAACTGCTGGGTCCGGCTGTCTCTGGCGATTCCCGTACTGCTTGAGTGGAGGGGATGGGAAGTTGCAGTATGAAGTACAGGGACAGAAAACACGATGCCAAACCCAAGTTTGAAAGCAGAAGAGCAACATTCAAACTGAGCTGATAAGACCACTGGGTCCTGCTTTTCAAAGTCAGTTAACAAGGGCACAGAACTGCTTGGATTTCGACAGGTTCTTCCAGACCTGAGCATAACACTGCACGTAGCCATGCAGTCTTGCTAGCCTGTATCTCTACTGGCTCAGGAATAGGCATGCTATATAACCTCAGAAACTCTCTTCCAGTATTTGGCATTTAACTCACTCCATTGTCTTTTTTCTAGAGCAAAAGCTTTTCTCAACCTTTCCCATGAACTATGTTTTTCAAATCATTTGACTTCCATGTTGCTCTCCGGTAAAACTCCTCCAGTTTGGCTGCATCCTTCTGGCAGTGCGTTGCTCCTAGCTGGACATAAGATTTTAGCTGAGGTGCCACCAACACTCAGCAGCCTAGAAAAATTACATCCTGTTTTTCACCTGTCATGCCCATATCCTGCACCAAGATTATGCTGCTGATTTGAATAGGGACAAGATCAATCCTCTAATACATAGGAGAAACTGAGATGTAATGGAATCCCAAGCCACAGAGCTCCCATAAGCACCCAGTGACTTCTTTGTAACATGAATGGGACTGAGGAAGCAAGCCAGCAAAGCTGAGTAAAAATCCTAAAATTCAGGCATGCGATTTTTTTCCCCTGTGTATATTATAACAGAGTTCAGATTCACCAAGTGTAAACAGAACAACATGAAGATAATTAGAAAGGAACGTATTCCCTTCCTAATTTAAATTTGTTGCCCTCGCAGCAGACTCCCAGGAGTTCACATGCAGGAAGGGTCCAGCTTAACCTGACTGAGAAGGATGTGATTAATGTGTCTGCCAGCAGAAGATAAGGCTTCAATATTTTTTCCTACTTCACAAGGAAGAAAAGAGGTGGGCCTCTTCAAACCCTCACCTCTGTGAGAACTCAGAATTGGATGAAGAAATCAAAAACAAAGAAAACGAGAAAAGACAATTACCAAACACAGACCAAATGGGGAAAAAAGCTGAGGTGAAGCTACTTTATCACTTTAACCAAGCTTGGAACTCCAAAAGGAAGTTTAATTTCAAAGCAGTGGCAGCAGAAACATTATCTCATGCTGTTAGCTCAGCTCCTGCAACCGTATCAGTACAGATCTTACGTGATACACAGACATATTGTGGAAGAAATATGAAATTTAAAACACTTTAGCAACATAACCCCTATCTGCCAGTACATGAGATGATCCTGGCACTGACTGAGAAAAGAAACGTATTTATATGATTCAATGTAGGACTCATATTTACTACATGGAAGTTAATCTCTGAGAAGCTAGCAGATTCACATATGAAATAAATAAACGTGGGGTCAGCCTGATGGCAAGAGAAGTAGATTAGCACCAAGGTCTGACTAAAGTGTCAAAGTAGGGGCCTGGGTCATGAGAAAAATTCAGAAATACCTTGGTCAGAGCTGCTGGATGCTTTAGCCACCCTTGAACCTGGAGGTCCCCTTCATGTTGAGACTCCCAGCGATACTCAGGTGCTCCAGCTTGAGCACATGGGTTTCTGTGCTCTGTGGCAAATCCACAATAGAACTATGCAAGTTCCCCAACAGGCTCAAACTCATTTAAAACAGGAGGGAAAAATCTCAGTTGGAACCTTAAATATAGTTAGCCTAGGCAACAGCAAGATGTCATTCACTGCTTTTCTGCCAGGTTGCTTGTTAAAGCTGCTTGTTGCATCTCACCTTGTATTAAATCATAAGCTATTCAAAAAGAGTCTTTGTCCTCTTGTGAAGGTACAATTTACACAACAGAAAATGACATTACGACAGTGTTTAATTATGTGACGATCATTAGAACTGGCTTACGTAAGCTATAAAATTAAAGCCAGGAGAAAGAATTGTGACCATCTAGATCATTTACTGTTTTTCCAGCAGGATGAATTAACACAGAATGTCTAAAATGTCACAAAACGTCTAGCTCAGGGTTTCATCTCCTCAACTGGATGCTTCCACACAAAAACTGTTACATTCACTCAGGCTTTGGGAAAGCTTCAAGATATTTTCTTTTCCCCTTATATCCCATATGCAGCACGATAATAAAACACAAGCTGTATTGCATTTGTGTGGCAAGGCTTTGGTAGCAGCGGGGGCTACAGGGGTGGCTTCTGTGAGAAGCTGCCAGAAGCTTCTCCTATGTCCAATGGAGCCAATGCCAGTCGGCTCCAAGATGGACCCACCGCTGGCCAAGGCCAAGCCCAAGCCCATCAGCGATGGTGGTAGCACCCCTGGGATAACATATTTAAGAAGGGGGAAAAAAATCTGCACAACAGCAATTGCAGCCGGAGCGAGAGGAGTGAGAATATGCGAGAAACAACCCTGCAGACACCAAGGTCAGTGAAGAAGGAGGGGGAGGAGGTGCTCCAGGTGCAGGAGCAGAGATTCCCCTGCAGCCCCTGGTGATGACCATGGTGAGGCAGGCTGTCCCTCTGCAGCCCATGGAGGAGGCCACGCTGGAGCAGGTGGATGCCCAAAGGAGGCTGTGACCCTGTGGGAAGCCCACGCTGGAGGAGGCTTCTGGCAGGGCCTGTGGACCCACGGAGAGAGAGGAGCCCACGCTGGAGCAGGTTTGCTGGCAGGGCTTGTGATGCCACAGGGGACCCATGCTGGAGCAGTCTGCTCCTGAAGGACTACACCCCGTGGAAGGGACCTACGCTGGAGCANCTACACCCCGTGGAAGGGACCTACGCTGGAGCAGTTCATGAAGAACTGCAGCCCATGGGAAGGACTCACGTTGGAGAAGTTCGTGGAGGACTGTCTCCGTGGGAGGGACCCCACACTGGAGCAGGGGAAGACCGTGAGAAGTCCTCCCCTGAGGAGGATGGAGCAGCAGAGACAACGTGTGATGGACTGACCGCAACCCCCATTCCCCGTCCCTCTGTGCTGCTGGGGGGAGGAGGGAGAGAAAATCAGGAGTGAAGTTGAGCCTGGGAAGAAGGTGTTTTAAGATTTGGTTTTTATTTCTCATTATCCTACTCTGATTTGATTGGTAATAAATTAAATTAATTTTCCCCAAGTCAAGTCCATGATGGTAATTGGTGAATGATCTCTCCCCGTCCTTATCTCGACCCACAAACTTTTCGTTGTATTTTCTCTCCCCTGTCCAGTTGAGGAGGGGACTGATAGAGCGGCTTTGGTGGGCACCTGGCATCCAACCCACCACACAAGCCAAAACCTTCTTGGCAGCAAGCTAAAGTAGTAACAGAGTGCTGTGGAAAGTGTTTGAAATGGGACTGCACCAGTTAAGGGGAAAAGTAAGGGAAGCTGGTGTATGCTGACAAAGGTTGGTGTACATATGGTGGACATGGTGATTAAGTCTCCAGAGCCCTGAAACATCAGCTCTTTTTTGTGTGGGGTTTACAAGAGGCTGTTGGTTTGCTTTTGTTTAAAGTCTTGGTTTGTTTAGGACAAACACTGACAAGAAAGTGTCACAGAGAGAGCACTGCTTCATGACTATCGAAGTTATTTTGCCCAGGGCACCTTTAGTAACCAGTGGAAGGTGAAACAAAATTTGAAGCTGAGATGGGAGGAAAATTCACAGATATATTTCAGCGCGGTAGGTAGCGCTGGCTGGACGAAACTGGAAGCGGTGCGCCCATGATAGCCACCCTCAGTCAGGATCAGCACAGGATTTGTCCAACTGCCTGCTTAGACGAGTGTTCCCAAGAGAGCCTGCCTATCTGAGCAAGCTAGGATTTTTGTGTGTTAGAGTTTAGCAGCAAGAAAACACTTCAAATGCTGTTAATGGAGTGTAAGAATGAAGCTGCAAACATTAAAGACCTCACAGATCACAGGGGAGACATGTAACTCTAGATGGAAATTCCGGCTGCTGAGAAAACAGGTGAAAACAGTCAAAAAGCTTTTAAAGACATAGAAAAAATATTTCCTTGGTATTTGAAGGATTTTGCAAAATGCCACTGAATGCCAGGATGTTCCAGATGAAATATATCAGGCTCAACAATGCAGCATTTTCAACATAAGTGGTTTGCCTGTAAAGCTCCCATTAGCTCTATTTGAAATATGTCATGGACACACCATAGGCCCACCTTCCAGTGTGCAGGAAGCATTTGATTTATGATTCTTAATGCTCCTTAAAAGCAGACCTTCTGCAACAAATGCACGTGCAGAACTACCAGCTCTGTAGCACTGCCCTAGAGAGGACATGAACAGAACCGAGGCTGTACCCTGCAGCGGTACACACGAGTAACGGAGAGGACAGGAATCCCAGTTTCAGTGACCGGCGACTGCAGAAAATGGTCTATGAGTCTGGCTTTGGACTAAGCCTTAGGCTGTTTTACTGGGAGTCCTTCTGAAAAAGTCTTTCTCCACGAACCGTGTTTTCTTTCATCAGAAATTTTCCTGGAAGTCTGTCTGCTCCCGGTTCATCTTCAATGGTGTACTTCTTAGATGAAATTGAAATAGTAGCTGAAATTTAGGAAACCTATTCAGAACTGCCAATAACTGTGAAAATGCAAATGAACATGCTGCAAAATACTATTGGCAAACAATATGTAAAGTTGAATCTTGAGCCTCACTTCTGTAACTGGTTTATTTTTTCATAAAAAAACTATATTGCTAGCTTCTACTGGATAATCTACACCTCACACTTATGCATACACCAAGAATCAAACTGCATGGTAATAACTACTACCCTTGTATTTGGTAACTAGCTCTTACAAAGCAAGCTGTAAGGCAGAGGCATCGATTCTGTCTCTACAATACAGGGCAGTATAATACTGAACCTGTTGAGGTATTACTTCCTCAGCGTGGTTCCAGGTACACTTACCATGCAGATCTGAGTTTGGAAGCAGTAAAGCCACATTTGTACAGCAGAACAGCTCTGCTTATTGGGTGCAGTGATGCCTGCAGGCCCAAACATGCAGGTCCACACTATATTACTGTACTTCTTGTTCTGCGGTTGACACTGGAAAAGATGGTTTAGGTCTATCCCAAACAATTAGTATAGACATGCCTTCAACAGCTTTTCTTAGTGCAGTATCTTTCAAGGAATTTGGCTAGTTACACTCCCAGCCATTATCACCAGAGCTTTGCAAAAATATCTATGTATGGAGAAGAACCACTGCCTTTGTGTACACACAAAAGGCACACCTGCATATGGAGGCACACCAGATTTTTCTCTCTAATTAATTAAAAGACTTACAGTTCAGTGACTTCTTGCCCTCACAGAGGTTTCTCATAGGTCTGTAAATTTGACTTCTTATACAAGACATTAAAAAATTTGTAGCTTCGTACCTGTGTTATAAATGGGAACCCAGTGGTAGAATTCATTCTGGTAGGGAACTGTATCAAATTCACTGCACTGCATTTGACGAAAGGTTGGCAAGCCTTTGCGACAGGGGCTAATGTTACACATGCGATAGCGTTTCCTTTCTCCAGTGCAGTAGTCTCCTCCAAATTGTGGTCTAGAAAAGGAACATTTGAGATTGGGACATGAGATTCGGGGTAAAAAAGAGTTTTAAAAGAGCAATGTCTTTCAGGTTCCAATGGGATAACAAGGTGAATCTGAATCCTTGACAGGGTAGAGATACCATTCACATGTTCGAGTACCCAAACATGCCAGTATGGAGCACAGAGATCTAGACAAACCCTGTATCCCAAAGAAGTACATCGGCCGGCTGAGCTCACAACAAATTACCTTATTGTAATGAACTCCCCCAAAATACCATATTTTCCACAATGTTTGACAGTGCTTCCAGAAAAGCCAAGTGATTTCTGCTGTTAGGCACCCTCTTAGTGGTTTCTGAAAATGAGAGGTAGGGTCTTCATGAACTCAGATATGTATTAGAAAATTCTGCCTTTCATGTTCTGTACCTATCAACTCATGTGTCTGAAGCTCAAACAAAGCTGGTGACTAGAACAAAAGATGAAAGGTGAGTCCTTGATTTCCCTCAGGAACAGAGAGAGTGCTAGCTATTGTTCTCACCCGATGTTTGAGGACATTTCTTTATTTAAGGCAGTATTATTAAAGCAACACTTCCAATATTTCCCCAAATAATGAATGCTAAATAACAGGATTTTTTTCATTTTGTGTAGAAATAAGCTCCATGGAGGGTAAGGATTAAAGAACGAGATGATGATTGTAAAAGGTGAGACAACTGAATTTCACACAGGTATGCTTAACTGGGAAGGAGAGGTGTTCAGTGCCTGTCTTGCTGTGGCATCTGCTGATAACAGTCTCATACAAGAGTTTCCAGAGTCCTAAGTACCTCAAAGGTCTTGAATTAAAGGTAAGAAAAGAGTGTGCACTCAGCTTACTCTGGGTTGTCGCATGGTCTCTCTGCACTCTGAACTCCTGCCCCACATGTCCTTGTGCAATGGGACCAGGACGACCAAACGCCCCATCCACCATGGATTGCTTCGGGAGTCTTGCCTACTGTAATGCACTCACCAGAGAAGCACCACTGAAGAGAGAAGAGAAAGGACAAACAGCTTAAGGTCATTGTCACAGGAAAATGTTATTATGAATTATTTGTTATTTCAGTCCTCGAAGGTCAAAAACTTAAATGGAAATTTAAATGGAGATGTCGCAGGATGCCCCTCCTTCACGCTAAACAATGGCAGAGCTACTCATGGTTCCTCCGCCACCCTTTAGCAGGCAGCACAGCTTGCAGGCAGCATGGCTCAGTCACCTTGTTTTCTCCGCACCGAGTTCCATCCGCAGCTGCATCCAGTTTGGAGCGGCAGGAGCCTTTCACTGAGCACCAGAGTGTTTGGCAAAGGTTCTGGAAAAGAAACAAAACTGCAGCAGTCTGAAGCAGAGCTGAACTCCTATGCCCAAGATCTTCAAAAGTCTCCCATGGTTTTGTACATCCATTTACAAAGCCTTATAAGGGCTGTATTTCCAGAGGCAGATGTTCAGTGTTTTCCAGAAGTTAGGACCCTCCAAGGGTCCAAATTTAGGTACTCCTCATTAGTGTACAAGGAGGGACTATTTGACAAATATGTGAATACATTCTATCAATTGAATTACCTGAACTATGTGAGTTTAAATATTCTCCTTGTTGGCTGCTCAGCTCTCAGCTACATATAGGAAAAATGGCTTTACAAAGCTTGGGCACTACTGCTTATAGAGAAGGTGAATGGAGCTTGTATTATTTTCATCTGATGAGTACTAATGAATCCAATGTTCAATTTTGCATTGCTGTCTGCCCGAAAACATACAGTGAAATCAAAGAAGGTTAGAGAAGCCGGCCAGGTAAGTAAAAAAAAATCATGTCTCCAAGTACAAAAGCCAGGTTAATGTTCATGGAGGTCCCCAAACTGGATGAGGAAAAAGAGATCAAACACAGGTCTCTTAAAACATCAGCCAAGCAAACAGCAAGGGAATGATCTAAAAGCAGCAGTCCAGGCTAGCTGGCAGAGAAAAAAGCATAGTGGGCTAGGCAGAGTAAGGGCTCTGGTTAACGAATGCTTGCATATTAAGTTACTCAGAAACTGGTGCCAGTTTAATGCAGTACGTACATTGCCAGTAAAGCACAGCATTTCAGCGCTGCTCCATATGCAGTGGTCAACTCCACAGAAGGGACAGAAACTCCTGAGAGTCAACAAAGCTAGCAGGGCAAGAAACATTACAGCTACCTTATAACAAGTCTTCTTCACTCAATCAGAACTATTCTCTAGAGAGTGAGGACAGACATCGAGGGCTCTTCCCCGCTCCTCAGTTCACATGCACACCAGCTTCTCTTTTGGTTGATGTGCAGGAGCCCTGCATGCTTGGGAACTCCTGAATGAGCAGGGCTTTGTGTGGAAGACCACTTCCAAGTTGGAGAAACCAGGGGTGTCAGAGGGACCGTGCACTCCCAACTGGAACAGCAGAAGCAAAAGCCCAGGGGCTCTGGGCCAGGTCTTGGCTGAGGCTGTTTGAACTGCAGAGTTCAGCACTGGGAGCGGGAACAGAGCTGGCAGCATCTACCCGTGAAGCAGTGACAGCTGTAAGTGTCATCAGAGAAAGGAGCTGATAAGAAGGATCCCACTAGCAGCTCCCACTAGGATTTTCAGAGCAAACAACATGCCAGGTTTGGGAGCCAACACAGAAACACAGAAGCAAATGCTTGCAAAAATCCAGCCCCAATGAGCTAGCAGCAACATTTGGCCAAGTGTGCAAAACTTGGCTGCTGGTTTCTGACCTGCTTCTACTTAAAATAGATAAGCTTGGGTACAGTCTGTTTTGAGAGAGTCGCCTTTTATTTACTTTCTGCATTGTCTATTCACCTTGGTTTTCATCTAGAACACCAGAAAGAAAGTTGATACTACAGAACATCTCAAAGCACTCCAAATCTCCACTTGGAATACAGTGTCTGGGGCACTGCATCTCGGCTCATTTAGCTGCTTCTGGGCAATGTATACAAGTCAGGTTGTTTTGCAGTTCCCTATTTATAGTTCAAGAGTAGCATTACTCAGCAACTCTTTGTGAAGCCATCGCTGTCAGGTTCTTAAGGCAGAGCTACCCAAGCGTTCTGGCTGATGAATTTTCTTTCATTATGAAATTCATCCTTTATTTCAACTCTTGTATATAGAATATGTTTTGTGCTTTTTAGTGTACAAAGTGCACCACTGCACTGCTTCAGATACCAGAGAAAGGCACAGAAACTGAACACAGCTTTCCACTGACATTTTTATGAGGGGCATTCATAGTTTTCAAAGTCAAGAGTTCAAGGAGGAAATTAATTTTTCCACATTGATCTCCATGTACCAGAGCTTTTTTCCATCTTTAAGAATACTGGAATAACAATAGTACAAGAAAAAGCACTGTTTACTGTGTGCTTTTGGAGGTAACAGCCAGAAATTCATGACTCTACCATGGACCCACTGCAAGGTAAGTGATTTTTATCATAAGCAATATAGTACACACTTTCCACCCAATCTACGAGATCATGGTCTGTGCCTTACAGAAAGCTGAGTCCAAAAAACCACAGTTTCACTGAAGTCAGTGTAAGTTTTGGAGATAAAGAGAGGGCAATAAAATAAGGATTCTGAGCTCCTACAGCCTGTCCTGTAGGAAGCTATGGATCTACCTACCACTTGGAAAATTCCTCCCCCTAATCCGTATTTTGCTTTTCTTTTCCTCATTAGAGGGACTATATTTATGTACTTCAGAAGATTCTTAGAGGACTTACTACCTAAATGGTTCGTGAAAACCACTATCTGAATTATAAACCTCAGTCTTTGCTAAGTGTAATCACTGAACCCTGGGGCATCTTCAGCTAAATGCAGTTTTTTCTCTCAAAAAGAATCTGTGGATCGAATTCAGTCAGACATTAAAAGTTACAGAACAAATGTAGCCTGGTCAGTGAGTGAGTGTTAAGTAAATTGTGGAAAGGCAAAGAACAGTCAGACCTCTTAGACAGAATGACTATACCAATCATTCAACATGCCAGGCAGACTATACTATTCACAATTCCTTTCCTTGCCAGTGCAGCTATCTGCAAAACATGGGCCTTCCACTAAAATGCAAAATGAGATGATACCAATTAATTTTCTAATTTTTTTACATATGTCTAGCTGTAAAATTGGTTAATCAGGAGATGTTGACTGTAAAGGCCTACTAGGTTCAAACCCAAGGAGAGAGAGAATGAACCAATACTGCAAAATTACACTTTAATTTTCCATCTGTACCAACAGACAAATTACAGTAACTGAGGAAACTGGAACAGCAGGTAATGAAAGCAATCTTTCAATACCTGCTTCACATTCAGTAGTTGCAGTTCAACATTGGTAATCATGTTATCTATTAAGGCTGAGAAGATTAATCAGAAATAATCTCCCTAATGGAAGGGCAGATGAGGATACACATAATTATCCAAATGGAATATCAACAGTCAACATCGGCAGTCCCCAATCCACAGCTGTGCACAATAGCTTGTCTAAAAAACACTCCAGCACTGCTGACAGCCATAATGCCACTTCTGCCACAGCTGTGTTTAAGAGGGCAAGCAAGCTGGATGCTATCTGCAGTGTTTGCTGCACATTGCTGCCCAAAACACAGCAAAAATTAGTGATCACTTAGCTAGACTAGCACTTGAAACCACTGCTTCTAAACTGTTCTATGTAGAAAAATGCTGTACGGAGCCAAATAGCTCTGAACATGCTAGGTACAATTAGAATACCATACCACTGCACCTTAGCTAATACAACCTGTTACTCTGCAGCGGTTACTAGCTGTTGCAGAGAGTTGTGCTGCTGTGACTACACTGCTCCCTTGCAACTCCACACAATGCTGTTCTGCTGTGCTGTGAGACAGACCCCAGGGTCCTTTGTAAATTACGCATTTCCATGGACTGAAATTTCCTTTAATTAATTAGACCATCAAGAGTATGAAAAATCAGGACATATGGGAAGAGAGCACAACCCTCATTTCCTCAGAAAACTCTTCCTGGAACTGAAGATTTGTTCCCAGAATGATTTGGTCAGTTGAAAGCTATAAGCTTGAAACATCCTTTTTTTTTTTTAAATGGGATTTAAGCTGCATTGATAATTTACCTAAGATCAGTATTACAAGTTTAAAACCAAAATGACTCCACTGCTGAAGGACAGGCATTTAACAATAGCTATGGGGCCAGATCCAGTAAAGGTCTTGCAAAATACAAGGCAAATAGTGCAACAACTCACTTCCAGAATCCGCAGAGAGGAATTAAAACAGTTTTAAGCAATGCCTGCACTGTACATCTAGCCTATGAGACTCTGAACATGCTGCATTTGTAGTTAGCAACACTGGTTCACTGACCGCATATCCACACTGTTCAAGAAGCTTAAGTTCTTATTGGGAGAATGAAGAAAAACATACAGCACTTACGTCCACATCTTCACAGAAAGTAGCATTGGAACCATACTGAAGCTGGCACTGGTGATGCACATCATAAATCACTCCAGGAGCAATGATTGGGGACTTTAAAACTTCTTGTTGGGGGACATCATCTAGACAGAATCCCCACCCGCGGCTAAAAGACAAAAAATGTATATTAAAAAAACCCCTACAACCACACTTTTTTGACCCTTCTGTACAGACTTTCAATATCCAACTCTTAATGGTAATTTTGCATATGGCCTTTGGAAATAATACTTCCAGATTCCAGTTAAGTTATGCTCAAGTGCTGCTAACAAACAGCACTCCATCTAGTAAGGGAGGGTTTAACAAACGCAAAATATATCTTGTCAGTGGAAATATCATGAGGTCGTTACGGTTTGCACAGTGGCTTCAGAGCACTCCACAGCCTCTGGTTAGAGTTATAACATATTGCTGCTCTTAAAAAGAACATAACGAATTTGAACAAGTCACTGAAGTCAAGCACATGTCATTGTGGCCAAAGGCAAGGTCTGTGATGTTCATAGGACATTCTTTCATAGGAAAGAAGCCATAGGAAAGGTTTATTTCTTCCTGATAACCACAAAAAGCTGCAGGTTGCACCAAACCTGAGCTGATATGACAAAACTTGAGTTCACTCCCAGAAAACAAGGATATAATGGAGCTTTTCTCAAATGCTAAGTGAGCAGTAAGCTTGTGGTATGCTCTCCATGGGAATTAACTCAAGCACATTACAACAACCTACATTTAGTAATATAATAATACAGGATTTACTTTAAACTCCACATAAAAATCTCATACACAGTTGTACTCATTTCAGGGAAATGCTACAACCTGATCACTCACTCTAGGAAACGCGTGATGTATTCCTTGCTGCACTGCGACCAGGTGAGTGGAGTAGGATCATATTGCAACTGTCGGGACATAATATATGGGCGCTTTCCAACAGGCTCACAGTCATTCTCTTTTCCATCGTGCTGGATACCAAAACTGGAGATAAAACCCAAAATTTAATAATTCCAGCTGATTGGTTGTACCACAACACCGACCTATAGGTTCTACACTGTGCTTAAAAAGACACTAAGGTTGCTTCCTTCCCTGGTGAGCTGTAGCTACCTGTTTGCTAAAAAAAACCCCCAGAAGATCTGACCCAAACCCTACAAAAAATCTACACTCCAACAGGCTTTCAAACATGTCTGTTACGTACAGCAATGTTGTCTTACACAAAATAAAAAACAGACTGACAGAGACTATATTCAGGGCTATTTTTAAGGCAGTAAAAACACTCTTGCACAGTTGGGCCAGGAGTCACAGTTTAAGCCTCAAAGTTATGTTAAAGCTGCTAAAGCTAAGA
>VYZW01046835.1:7016-17897 GCA_013401315.1 Balaeniceps rex
CGCCCCCAAAGAATAATGTCTATTAACCCCTTTTTAATATGTTATGGTATTACAGATCCTGAATAGTGCATATTCACAAAAACTTCGTGAAGCCACTGTCCTAGCCCATTTGTCCCTAAGAGGCCTTTGATGCTCTTGGTCCTATTCCGTGGCTCACCAGTGTTATTCAAGTCATTATTTAGGCTTTGCAAAACCTGCCCTCAGGCTCTCAACTTCTTTGAACATGCCTCAGCTTTTCCAGTCTCCAAGTCCTTTCTTCATACTCTGTACCATGGAAGACTGTTATGAAACACGTTTTCTGCATTCTTGTCCCTTCGAGGGCTTCCATATTGAAATGTTCTACAAACCGCTTTATTTGAGTATAAAGCTCAAAAGTTCTGAAAGCTCTGATTTTATAGACTCGAGGGGAAAGCCAAGTAGGACCTTAAAGGGGATCATCCTCTGCAGAGTTTTTGAAACAGCAGGCTTTTGGGACAGTTTAGTAAAAAAATAGATTTTTCAGTTAAATTGTCGTTTTAAAAGAAACGTATGCCTCTTGTGACAATTGCAATAATTCATTGAAAAATAGTATGTTTCCAGTGCCATCTAATTTTGGGCTTTTAGGCAAATACGTTGAAGATATTTTTCTGAAAAATTTACATTCTGCGCAGCTTCCACTTATTTGATCAGCCCTAGTATTGAGGTCTTGGCAAGAGCGAGAAAAGGAGAGTGGCATTTTAGAAAAACAAATTGGGTAGCTGAAACTTTTTTTATTTTTTAGTGGGAAAGGAGGTGAGGCAATGGATGGTTAGGAAGAAGAGCTTGCAATTTGACCTGTTTCAACCACAGAAGGCTGAAACGTGAGGGAAGCATCTTCAGCTGGAATGCTTGTTAAAAAGACTAGGGTTTAGCTTAATTGGAAGAAAGACGCGAGGACTGCGTTAGCTCTTCAGTGGTAAAAATGAAGTATGTTTCGTGTTTACCCTTAGTGATTATTTTCTCCTCCGCATTTCCCTCCCTTCACAAAACAAAACTAAATACAGTGGATGAAAGCAGAATTTACCTTTAAAATCTGTTTTGATGGAAGGATCTTCTGAATGAAAAATGCTTAGGCTGTTGGTCCCTTTCTCTCTACATATTTAGTGGTACAGGATGCATGAGTATAAATGCTGGGCAGCTGGGAGCTGTTTGTTTTTGGAGAACTGGAAGCTCTTTGAAAACTGCAGGAGTAGATATGTTTCTGAAGTTTTATTTCATTGTTTAGCTTTCTGTCATCCAGAAGTGCAGTGTTTACTTAAACGTTATACAAGCTCAGTGTTGTAAATTAACAAGTACTGTTGTAAATTAGGAGTCTTGGCTTTAAACTGTTGGACTTAATGTTATAATTGAAAACAGCTCTACAAACACTCAGCTGTCGAGTCCTAACTTTATAGAAATACCTTAGTTTCAGAATATGACATTCCCAGGCAGTTCTGAAAGTGTGTTGAGCTAAACCTGAGGTGTATATTTGAATTTTTGTGATCAAATGAAATGTGCCACATAAATCTGAGAAATCCATGCAATCCAGAGTTTGATGCTAGCAATGTATGCCCTCTTTGTGGGGCATAGATCCTGTGCAGGTCCTATGTAAGGTCTTGTTATTAAATGTGTGCACAGTCCCAAGAATTAGATTTTGATCTACATGGCCTAATTAAGACTGTTTTTTCTTTCTGAAGGAAAATTTGTCACATTGGCATTCATATTTCTCTATCATGCTGCATGAAAACACAGTCACAATAAGAGATGGAAGCTCAGAGCAAGATACAGGAAAACGTTGAGGGTAAGGTATCTCTAAGAGTGCCCTAAACAAGAGTTAAGCTATCCCAGAAAGATGCGTTTTGCAGACGAAATTTGGTGGAGTAGAAGGAACATAAACAAGTGGGGACGCTAATGCTGTTTCAGAGAGTACAACTGCAGGCAGAATCAAATAGGTAAGAACAGGCAAAGCATAAAACTAAAAAAAATCTGGGAAGATTTTAATAGGTAGGAAAGACTTCAGTATGCACTCTTCATATGATGATCTCTGTTCTCACTTCCCTTTAAAAAAGAATGTGTACTTTTTATCCATATCTGATGGAAGTATTTATTTAAGAGGATAGCAGAGCATGAACAATGGGAGTGGAAATGATTGAGCAGAAATAGGACAGACATTTACCATATGGAGATCCTTACTGCAGAGTAGGCTACGTGTTTTCTGTGAAGAAAGGAGATCTCAAGTAAGAGATGTAAGTTAGAGGTTGCTTTAAATAATGTTGCCTCAGTGATGGTTTTCCATGCCGAACTCATCACCAAAGAAGTAGAGAAAAAACCAAGTGAGTTAATAAGGCAAAAACCCTCTCCTAAAGGGTCACTGAGGCAGGCAGAAAGTGTTCATTTGTGGATCCTGTCAGGAAGATGGAGCTCCTGTAGACTTCCAATTTGGTGAGGGTTAATAGTCAACAGTTAATAAGATTTTAATTCATCACTTAGTAAATGGAATTCAATTTTTCCCTTGTCATTTCTTCAGCCTACAGCTGACAGTAATCCTCTCGTCTCAGACATTAAGCATGAGGCATCACTTGATACCCAAGATGTTTCAAAAAGTAAACAAATGTGTTCCCTGTTTCTCTCACCATTATGCTAGAGTGTTAGATTTTGAGGTTACTGAGTTTGGGGAGGGATGGTAGGAAGGGAACAATGCCATGTGTTGCTTTGTTTGGTTAAAGAGATGGCTCATGCATTTCACCTCCAATTCCTGAAGAGATGAGTTCCCGCAGTTGCGTACATCCTGTCATAAGCTGGGGCTAAGCTCTGGGCAAAATTGCTGGTATTGCTAGTGTTGCAATTTCACAAACCATAAGACAAATATAATTCATTTTGGTTTCTTTTCCGATATTTGAAATTACAGAGACAGTTGCTGTGCTGTTTTTCTGTTTGTACATTAAAAAAACAACCAGTTTACCTACATGCATGGTAGAACATGCCATGTGGTGTCACTTCTGGCTTTCTTCCTCCTTGTTAGGAAAGATGGTATGTTTCCCAGCTGTCTCCTGCTTTCCTCTCTACAAGACCACTCTGCTCCCATCCTATACCTTGGAGCAGGATGTGGCTGAGGCCAAAACCACCAAGGGTGATTTTGCAGCTTGGAATTTCCCCATGGCTGTTGTGTCCATCTCCTAAGTATAGCAGAAGAAAAGTGTTTGTTTCAGCAATTGATTTTGTTAAGGGCTGATTTTAAATGGTGAACACTGCTGCTGTAAACTCAGCTTCATGACACTGAAGTGATGCACCACAGAATCATAGAATCATTTGGTTGGAAAAGACCTTTAAGATCATCGAGTCCAACCGTACCTGTCCACTACTAAACCATGTCCCTAAGCACCTCGTCTGCCCGTCTTTTAAATACCTCCAGGGATGGTGACTCGACCACTTCCCTGGGCAGCCTGTTCCAATATGTGACAACCCTCAAACCACAATTTGATTGCTGAGCAACTGCTTGTTTTGTTGGCTTTTGTTGAGAGTTTTTTGTGTTATATGTATCTTCAGGAGACTAAGACACTCTGTGTGAGCTGCTGTACACTATCCTTCCATTTTCCATGGCAAATAAAATGCTTGTTAAACCACAAGTGCCTCTGTTAGAATGAAGTTACATGTGGAGTTATGAGGCAATATTTACATGACGACTTAATGTGAATGAATCTGTTGGTGACATTATTCCAATACCAAATAAAGTCAAGACCTCTCAAGTGTTAGTCTTCGCATAGAAACAGACCTTTTTACGTTAGATTGTAGACGCTTCAGTGTTAAATTCTTGCAAGTACAAAGGCAAAAGCATTTTAAAGAAGATTAGAAGAAACCTGCACCTTTTTTCAAGCCGCTGTTTAAGTAGGCTTCTCACTAAGAGAAATGATATAATTCATGGCCTCTTTAGAAGGAAGTCTAGTCAAGTAATTCTATTTCAACAGCCAAGTGGGAAAAAAAAAAGTTAATGCTCGGTATTTAAATAATGAGCTTACTGTTGGTGAAATTGTTCCTACGCTACAGCAGGCTCCAAAATTATTCATAATGCCAACCTGGCAAATGATAGCACTCAGGTATGGTCAGTTCTGGTGCAAGTCTAACACACCTTAAGAAATGCATTTAAACCTTTTTCCTGCCTTGATTTTTTTTTCCTGTAATGGGTTAAATGCGGCATTGGTCTATATAAGCATCTATGACTGGGATCTGATATAGCAAAGCATGTAATCAGGTGTAGTCAGAGCTGCTACCAGGGTGAGGAACCATCACTGACCATCACCTCTTAAAGTTAGATCTGTGAATTTTCATCTTTCAAGGTACCCTGAGTTTTTCCTAAGCAGTGCTAAACATCAGACCTTCACAGCACTCCTAACTTTGCTTTTACTGCTGTTCATGGGACCTGATTTATCAGGGAAACAACTATTAGTCTTGCTGAAAGCCCATGATTGTAGACAGCCTTCCCTGTGCCATCCATCGCTTGTCCTTCTGTCTCCAGCAGTTTGTTCCAGTCCCATGCTGGCCCACAGTACTGCCGATGCTGCATCGTGTGGCATGGCAAATGAGATTATTAGCCCGCTCTGGGTTAAAATAACCCTTTTTGCTTTCATTTGTGTAATATTATTTTTGTAAACATTTGTGCATGTTTATGTTTGTGTGAGATTAATTTCTTCCCCTGGTTTTCCATGTGGTCCTATGGATAGCTGAACCAGCTCAGCTGGGAGGTGGCAATGGGAAGAAGGGAGCAAGAGGAAAGAGTTGCCTAAGCTGGCCCTGATGCTAACAGGTGAAAGGCTGGAACTGGAGCTTCAGCATATAGGTCTATAGCACATTGGCTTTGGTGGCAAAGCCAATTTCCTTGTTCCTGCTTTGTCCCACCAACATTCAGTGACTTCCCCTATCTCATGTGCAATCTGAGCTTATTTCTTACTGTTAGTAATGACATTGCTACTGTGCTTGTAGACTTTAAAATAGAACATATAAAACATATAAATTGGTCTACATTATTGTGACCTTTTATATGTGAATTCCCTGTCTTAAATGAAACTCTTAAGTTCTGGAATTCAAGGGGGAAAATACTAGAGCTTCCTGGATATTATGTGTCTAGCGGTCATCTTTCTACCTCTATTTTACATATCAATGGTTTTACGTAAGAAACTAGAAAATAAATGTATGCTTTGTCTGTACTAAGGAGAACAGCAGAACATACCTGAGTTATAAGAAGTGGCCTAGCCATTGCTGCGTGGAGCCCTCCAGGAACTGATTTACCCTGCATTGTCCCAAGAAATTTGCACTCTCCTGCCTACACCATATGCTTAGCCTGTACCACAGGACTAAATATTGACCTTATCCATTTCTGCTCTTTGTCAGGCTTTGTTTACGGCTCAGAAGCAGCACATGGAAGGTGGAGGAGCTTACATTTCTTCATGCTTGTATTAGGCATTGGCTCTAGATCAAGAAACATGTGAGCAACGTTTATTAAATATGATCAATTGCAGACCTGTAAGTTCACGTCACTTCCACTAACATTTTTCCATTTAAACTCTTAATTCTCCCTCTTGTGACCTCAAAATGGTAATTTATCACAATCTGCTAGCATTTGAACATTTCTGATGTTATAGGCAGAGATTTGTGAATGTCCAGGGCCTAGGTGATCTCAGGCCAGGTCAGCAGATCCCAGTCTCCCAGATCCTTGAATGTGAACTTTAGGGACTATTTTTACAAAAGGGACCATTCAGTTCAATGAAAGCTGACTCTATTTTCAGGGTTACAGTCTGGAATCTGTGCCTTTACTGAGCTGCGTAGCAAGCAGAGCACGTGGAAACTCCCACTGAACAAACCAGAGCGAAGGGCGAGGGAGGCCTCTGCTCCAGCACACAGGATGCCAATCCGGCACAGTCGGTTCTCTTTCCCGTGCTTATTTTATAATAACCTGAATGATATTATGCCTGGTGATTTGTTAAATTTGCATTCAAATTTGAGTCCAAAGCTGAAATGGTGGCCAGGCTAAAGTCACTTGGAGTTTTGCCTTTGACTTCAAAGGGCCATGCTTTTTATCCAGGTCTACAATTGCATGAGTGATTTGAAGGAGCACTTTTTCAGCTCCTCTGTGGAGACAGGTCTATTTGATGTACAGCGCTCTGCCATGGCAGCAGAATCTTTTCTCTATGAGGTTTCTGTGCTGCTCTTGCTTATTCTGTCTCCTGAAGTCATAAATCTCTGTCTAGGGCACCAAAATCCTTCTCTGCAACAGCTGGTATTGATTTTAAAGATGCTCCAGGTAAAGAAAAAAAGTCAGTGGAAGGAATATAATTCCTGTTGGCAGGCGTTTTTCCCTAGATATTAAAAAAAGAGAAATGGATCTTTTCTCTCTGTCATGTTCTTAGAAGAAAAAGCATGCAAGAAATCTCACCCCCATCCCCAGAGCAGTGACCAGAGACAATTGCCATCACCACTCCATCCTGCAAAAGCCTCTCTGGGGAGCGTAGGAGAGGTAGGAGAACTGCAGAAAAAGGTAGTGGGAGAGGGATGCAGGACTTCCCTAAGGAGTGATAGGGTAGATCCCTTTTTATGTAAGTTTTGAAAGTCACTTACAGGAACTTTTAGAACAATGTGGTCCCCCTGCAATCTCTGTGGCTGAAATACCGAACTGTGCAAATAGGCAGGATACTTAACAACTTTCCTTCTTCCTTCCTTCACTCCCTAAATTGTTTTGGAGGCCCTGGCTGTTCTCTTAGCTCAAATAATGTTTGACAGTTCAGTAATAAGACAAAAGACAACCTTCTTTTTTTGTCTTTTTAAATCCAGATAATTTAATACAATAAAGAAGCAGAGACATCAAAGGGAAGAAACTATATACATTGTACAAAGCATTGGGAATCTGTTCTCTTTTCAGAATTTTGACATGTGCTATGTAGTGTGGTTACAGCTATTAAGAAAATACAGACATCTTTCCATGCAGTCCTCTTGCTATTTAAAACAATCATGTGAAATCTGTTTTGATGCTGCACAGACACACATACAGCTTTATTACTGGCTTTCAGTGAAGGTGGGTAGAATATGTTGGCCTTGTACTTCATCAGAGCAAGAGCATGGCAGTTAATTCTGAATGAGAGACATAGATTAGATTTATGGCACAGTACAAGTTTTGTGGATGTAGACTGCTTTCTTGTTCCGTCTTCAGAGCTCTGCTTAACTTCCTTTGAAGCACATTTGATTATGATTTATTGCCTCGGAGGGTGTTTTCAGAGACTTTCCTGTCCTACACCATAAGACTTAGGTAGGACTGCTATTGAGACCTAATTACGGAGATGCACAGGATCTGCCCTTATGATCTCTCTTATCTAGAGGACAGCAAGTGAGCCTGTGCCAGCATCATCTCTAATCAGCACAACAGTTCCTGAAAGAGTTGGAGGGGACAAAAGTTCTAACATTGCTCTTAATTTTTCAGAAAATGTCTCTTTTATGGACCAGGTGATGGTCCATAAGACCCCCAAGCCCCTATCTACCTTCAAGCAGTTAAAATAGATACAGACTTGAACGCAGGGGGTGACATAATTTGGTCGTCTCAGGAGGAGAGGATGAGTTGTAAGTTATGTCTTCTACTGGAACTCCAAATGTAACCTTAACTCAGGTTTGCTCTTATTGTTCTCCTCCAATGTGTTTGTGCCAGAGCTATGGAAAGACCTTCTTGAAGGCAAGGTGAGCCGCAGGGGCTCAGTAGCTCTGCAGCCTACATGCACAATTCTTTAAGATGGAGCATGGACAAACAAAAATAATTTTAAAAATACCACAATCATTCAGAGAAAACTGTCTAGCTTAGTTTTTTTTTGAAAGTTGAGTCTAAGTTATCTTAGTTACCAAGATGATTATGCTTACTGGGCTCAGGGTATTTTGATAATTATCGTTCCTAAAAGTGGTTTACAACAGTGTGGAGACGGTGCTCACAGATTACTAAACATTAAATTAATGAGAACTCCTGGGATACAAGGTTTTAGATGGGGGAGAGATGAATGGTAGTTGCTGTGCTGTTTTATTTAGCAGTTTATAAATGAATTGTTTTGCCATATTATGTCGCCTGTTTGCAGGTTTAAGTGAAATTGTTGTCCTGAGTAAAGCCTTAAGAGCATGGGAAGAATATTTTCACACAATGTTAATATGAAGACAGTGACAAATTCCAAAGCTCTGCTCCTTACTTAGGTGGGAAGGTGAGACAGCAAGACTGATATTAAAAATAAATACATATTTGTAAAAATGATGTGTGCATACACCAGGGCAAGACTCTCTTGGCAAGATTTCTAAGTGCACTGAGTTATCTTAGGATCGTGAACTTTCTAGTTTGGTAGGGAAACCTGGTAGGTAGGGAAATTCAGCAGACCATTGTCAATACAGGAGAGATGATCTTCTTCCCTTCCCTCTCAAGTAAAAATGTAGTTGTATTTCTCCTTGAATACATTCTGATCTCTACTTCTGGGTGAAAGCTTTGGAAATAAACATCCATCCATTATGAAGGCTTCTAATGTGAATAGTAAAACTTTGTGGTTTTTTTCCTTTGGTTATGACCCATGATGGGCTACACAAAGAAAGAACACCATATTTGGTAAGAATCGGACTTTGTTGCTAATAAATAAATTTTATTCATATAAATAATGTATTTTATTGCTATAAAGTATTGGCTAAAGAGCTAGGCTAGACATTGGCTAAAGAGATACACATCCATCAACAACAAAACTGTGAACCAGACCAAGAGGATATAAACAAAGGAATGGGGTTGTTTTCATCTTGAATCTTTAGATGGATTCCTGAGATTATTCAGTGCTCTTTTAGCCACTAAAGTTCCCACTGGACTCTGATTTGTCTTGATCTGGTCCAGTCCAGACATTATTACTTAATCTTTTACATATTCCAAGATGTCACTTGGATTACTAACCAGACTCTGTTATGCTGTCAACTGTAATTTCCCCTGGAATAACTACCTTGCTGCATCCAGATAACCATATTCATATGAAGATCATATGTTGCCCAATATGGAGAAATTCCAACTACTACTCCAGTTGGGATGACGAGGTCTTCAGACAGCAGTAGTAAATCCTATGTAAACTCCTACATAGAGAAGATAGTCTTACATTAAAAATATATTTATAATCTGCAGCTATTCCCTATGGAAAGGGGATTTTAGGACTGATGGGCCTCTTTAGGTAGGTGAGCCCATAAAATGAGCCTGAAATACATTTAAGCCACCAGCTAAGTGCACAGATGAACCTAGCATAGCTGAAGAAGGACTTCATGGACGTGTATGGGTCGAGTTATTGGCTGGAAAATATGCCAATGCCTAATGATTGGAAAATACATTTGCTATGCTGCTTTTTGGTATAAAGCTGGCAACATGGCAAAGAAGCGAGTGACAGTTATTTGTACTACATAACTTGGATACAACAGTTCCTCATTTGTCACAAAAAAATTAAATTAACATTTCACAAAGGCATTTTATACTTTTCAGATGAGACTGACATTCCAAACACAATATTTAATCTGTATGTCAACAGCTAGTTTTCCTGTCATTTTCTGAGCATATCTAGAAAAATGGGGTTAAAACTAAACTTCCCTCTATTTTTTTTTGTTGTTGTTTTCAGAATAATTCTAGTGCAATTTTTATTAATTATGGAGAATGATAATAATTATCATAAACTAGGAATCACATGTTCCATGCATCTGTAACTTGTATGAAGTGAGTAGGACACTTCATTATTACCATTGGCAATAGCAACAGCAATTCTTATTCTTTTCATGTGAATCAGGCTTTATTAGGCCAAATATTATGTATTATGACAGAGTAAGACTCTTAAAGGATATGGGTAATGACGCATTGGGGGCGCACAAATGAGCAAAAAGGAACTCTGGCAAGCGTTGTGTAATCCCGTGTTTTAATCCAATCCTGTAAACTTTTAAGCACACATTAAACTCTACTTGTGTGAATGGTGAAGCTGCTGATTGAGACCTGAATTATCTTGCCAGAATGAGAGCATTGCTTTAAAGCGGGGATGCCAACCTGTGGCACAGAAGGCACATGTGGCCCGTCTAACATCTTGATGTATTTAATGAGAACCCACTGAAGAGAAAGGCTAAATATCTACCAGCCAAGCATTAGCATGGTATAAACCTGCTGCAAGCACTGTTTCCTCAGCACCAGCAGGGCTTCATTTCCAAATGGCTACTGCCTAAAAGTGGACAGGCCATCCAGTCCAAAAGGGCATGATACAGAAGATCCCTGCCCAGGGCCTCATGCCAGGAGAAGTTCAGAGACGTGCCTCAGTCCGCTTCGCTCAGTGGTGGGTAGGTAGAGAGAGCTTATTTTCAAAACACAGAAAAGCACATCCAAGCTGTAACAGTAGTGTGTGTATTAGTACAATTATTACAGCTTCTGAATCAGTAACATCCTGTGCATTTATTTCTCAGGTTAGCAATTTTTTTTTCTCCAAGTGATATGAAAACTCTTATGAAAATGTTCTTGTTACAAACAACTCGGATACTTAGCTGGAACAACAGGACTTCTGTAGTTCCAAAGTCTAGCTTTGCTTTAAATGTTGCTTGCTGGCCTAAGTATTTGTGTTCTCTAATTCAGGACACTTCGTTTCCTGTCTTCAAAATATGGACTCAGAGAGAACTACATGATTCAGAAGGCTTGAGCTCAAAACGCGTTGAGTACCTTTGAGAGAAAAATAGCACGCAGTAAAGAAGCATCTCAAACGAGATGACAATTCTCCACCTAGGAAGATGCAGTTGCTGTGTAGCTCGCTAGAGGGCATGTGACCGTACTTCAGAATCCCGAAGGTAAAGAAATTCTGATTGGGGGGGGGGGGGAGGGAAGAA
>VYZW01046835.1:17910-47102 GCA_013401315.1 Balaeniceps rex
GGGGGGGGGGGGAAGGAAGAAAAAAATTTATAAATCAGATATAGCTGCATTGCAAATAGAAAATGTTAGACTTGCAGCCCACTTATTTCAACTGCTCTTCGAGTACATTGTTTGGAAAGGAAGTTTAGATTAGTCTTGTAGTATGCATATAGTGCCTTTTCTTTACCAGGGAACCGAGGCAGAGGTATGCTCTGCAATTTATTCTGAATTCATTTTATCCACTTCTTTGTTCTTACTGTTTTTTCTTAATGTTTCTCTGGAAAAAAAAATGTAGATACCATACTGATCCCTTCTTATGGAAGCTGCCAGAATAAGCAACTCAGATATTCACTATAAATATTTCAGAATATCTAGCATTTCTGTTTGTAACCACTTAATCTTGTACACATGTTAAAGGAAATCATTCTTTAAAAACAATTATTTTAGATTTAAGTTTTCTGTAGGCAATAGGACCTAGAGGACCTGGTTATTTTTAATATATAAACTATTCCCCTACCTTGGAGCTTTAAAATATAGAGGCATTCAGGTCAGTTGTTTTCATCTGCTGTATAAACAATCCCTAAATCTCCTGAATTTCCTAAGTATTTCCAGTTGCTTTTAATTTTGGGGTTAAAAAAAGGCATAATCCAAATAAGTCTAGCAAAACTGGTTTCCCCCTCATTTTTCTGTCATGTCTCATATTATGCCTGAGTGCAAAGCCATTTATGTCATTTACAACTGTAACAACTTTGTATTTGCTGAAGTGAGAGGACAATGGTATAGTACTGATTCGTTAAGAATAGATGATGAATGAAATACGGCAGAAGATATTGCTTTGGGAGTCCTGGGCCAAATTATGGACTTCTTCACTTAGGTTTTGTTTTAGTTCAAACTCTTACTGGTACATACAGAACTTGGTTGAGCAGTAGCCTGTGTTTTTCCAAAGCATCGTTCTTCATCATCTCCTAGCTCCAAGAGCTACATCTAAAAGAGAGCAAACAAATAAAAAGTCCAGCAATTCTCTTGGACTTGGCAGTGAAGAGCCCTGCAGAGGGACTCTGTAACTTCATTGTTTGCTGAGGCTGTTTGTTGCATCTCCCATCCATGCCTAAAGAGGCAAGAGGTGAAATGTTTGTGTGGTCCATGAGCGGCTGCTGAAACCTGCCAGCTCCTCTCTGGCATGCAATTCAGTTGAAACACATCTGCTAAATTTTTCTCTCTGACCCATGCCACTGATCGTGCCATTGTGTTCTCTCAGTTTTTCATTTGTGTGCTCTGGGTACCAGTGTCTGGTCAGCATCCAGCCCCACCTGAGTTTCCAAAGCTCTTTACTTTGCTTCCCATCCCTGACGTGTGCACTCAGAGTTTGCTCCTCTGCTCAGCCACTGAGTCACCCTGCATCTGCCTTCACACAGCTCACATGGCTTTTCTCTCCTGCAGTTAGTATTCCCTTTGTGAACTGATAACTGTATGTTTTATGGGGGGAAAACCATAGTGCATCTGTGCAGATAACTTTAAAAAGCAAGGAGAGAGAAAAGGCCGCACTCTGGACATGTAATAGCTAAAAATTAGAGTAAGTTATCCTCCTTAATCATTCCTCAAGGTTCTCTTTTGCAACTCTGCCTATAAAAAGACTCTGAAAGATGATATGGCTGAGGCACAGAGGACACTAGACAACACTATGGCTTTAATTAAGTGCAAAAGATGTAAAACGTAAGTACGTGAAAACTAAACATAAATGGCTATATACTCCTCCCTTACCCTTCATACGTAGTTTTAAATGATCTCCTGTTTGGGCCAGAACCTATGGTGATGCCTGCACTGCAGGCTGCAGTCTAGTGTGCAGAGGTGGCTTTGAAACGGCGAGGGTGAGCATCAGTCTGGTGCTGGTGGCAATGCAGCTGTCAGCCCAGGGCAAACCACAAAAGCACTTGAATAGCAGGGCAGGTTAACCCGCTGTCTTCTGCAGCCAGCACCCAGCCAACTTGCTTAAAAGTAGCTCTTGTAGCTTGATATGACACTACCCTGTGTTCGCTTAGTCACATCCACCTTCCAGAGAAGGGCCATGAAGCTGGCCGGTGCTGCCAGGTGACATGGCAACAGCAACATTAAATAAAAATCCACTCTGGGAGATAGGGACAGTTGTTGCAGAGCCTCTGCGAAGCTCATTTGTCATGTCACAAAAGTCCCTGGGTATTCTCTCTGTCTCATCTGCATTAAGACGGAAAACAGCTGGGGTTAAGCCTGATGCACTTCAAAATTGTATTTTAAGTCAAATAGTTACATTAATGAGGGACTGATACCAACCATCCCCCTAAATTACCTCACATTCTGACTCGGTAAACACAACAAACCTAACTCTGTTCAGCCGTAATTAGGGGCGGGGGGGAGGTAAAAAAAGAAAAAGCAGCTGGCTCTTTACTGAAGAAAAACAAAGTTGATGTATCAAACTAGCAAGAAACATTTTTTTTCAATATCGTTTCCCTTATCAAAGAAAAACCCCATTCTGCATCTGCCATGATGATGTGGATGGTGGGTTGAGATCACACTGAAAGTCAGGGTGGCCTACATCAGAAAAGTTGCATTTCACAGAACATTTGCTATTGATATGTTGGGAAAGTGTCAGACTTGCGGGAGGACTGGAGAGTATTTGCATGATACATTAATAAGAAACAGTTTAGTATACTAGATTACTAAAGCATGGTTAATTTTGAAGCCAAAGCCCACACATTCTTAACTTTTTTTCCCAGCTGAAGAGCCAATATACTGATGTATTGTACAGGAACTGGAGCGTTATTCTTTGAAAGCAAACCCAGTGTTTAGAAAACCCAAAACTGAGCTAACAGCACAGCATATAGGCATCACACAGGATGTTATCTTAAGCTGTAATGCAGAAATGTCAGTACACTTCATATCTTTATTTGCAGCACGTGTGTTTTGAGAAAGCAGGTTACATACATTCTTGCTTTACAAGTCCTGTGAAACTCAGATAGTTTCATTTGTCTTGGGAAGGTCGTTATCTGACAGACTGACAGGAGGTCTATTCAACAATTCTGAGTGGTTTTAAAAGATGCAGGGACACATGCTCCTCTCCTTTAGTTTTGAGAGGGAGCTGCTTTTTGAGACTGCTCTCCTCATCCTAGGACCATTTTGAAAAACAAATTAACTTCTGAACTACAGAGTTCAACGGAGTTTAACTTGGTTTAACTGAGTTTGCTGTACAACATTCCCAGCTACCACACTTGTCTTCTGGAAGCATTAATCATCTTCCCCACCTTGAAAAGAACAGCAGATCTATAGGAATGTATGTCCTCTAGAGCTAATTTTAAACATAGAACAAAGTAGTCCTATTTCCTAAGATCATACGAAGAATTAGAACTACAGTAGATTAAGTATATTCTCAGTTTAATCAATGCAATAAAAAAATAATACAACATCCAAGTGGAAACCCAGGCTTGGCATCCACGTTGCTGCAGAATGAAAAAGCAATCAAATGCTGCTGAAATTGGCTGGTCATCTGTAAATTCAATGTTTAGTAACTGAGCAGTAATTTTTATAATATTAGAGTGAGAGAGAGTGTGTGTGTGAGTGACCTCCTAAATCATCTCGATCTTTTTGATTTTCCCTCTTTGATGATGAATGCATGGTAACAGGCAGTGGCTTTCACTGAAGCAGCAGAGCTCCATCTCCCAGCCACTTCGGGTTGGGCGCTTGCTTTACAGTTAATTTCACTGTTGCTCCAGTGAGAAACTCTTGAGTTGTAGATGGTGTCCTCTGAAAAGTGCCCTAGATTCTCGCTCCTTCCCCCCCACCCCCCTTTCTGAAGAATATCTAGCTGTGATAGTAACCATCTGGATTGCTTTGATTGTTTGTTACTGACAATGTGGGTTGTGTGTGGTAGCAAATAAAAAGAATAGTCTCTTATCCTTTAACTGGATCACAAAATAGTACCATGTGATTTGGGATGGGGTTATTTCCACAAAGATACTCCCAGCTCCTGCCCCAGTGATCCTGTTGATGATCATCTGTAAAACAGTGGGGGTGGGGACAGAGATAACAAAAAAGATGTGTAGTTAGACAATATGGATGTTGAAAAAAATTAATAAACCAGATATTGTAACAGCAAACCCCTACTAATTTCCCTTTGATTACTTACAGAATCCCTGTGAAGAACCTTCTCACTCAGAGTTTTAGATAAAGTATTATGGTTTTATCACAATAGTATACTTGTGATGTGTGGAGACATGGATATAAAAGATCTTTTTTTTTTAGTAAACTTATACAGAATTTAAAAATTAATATCAGAATTGGTGCTTTACTTTAATAAGAAGCCATACATAGAAGTTTGCACTTTATTTTTTTCTTCTTCATTCCCCCCCATTTCAATATTGCAGATTATTTACTGTTATTTTGTGAAAAATTCCTGACCAAGAAAGATTAAGATTTAGCACGTATCAGTAACAACTTATTTTCATAAATAAGTAAAATTAGGAAGACTGCATGGCCCAGACATAAAGTATGGGGCAGAAGTGAGGTATTCTTTGCACATTGGCAATCAGAGCCAAGTCTAGGTAGATACATAGAAGTAAAAAATTTGAGATTTTAAAATATAAATGAAATGTCCAAAATTGATCAGACTGGCAAATGAAAAAAGTCAATGTAGTAAGTTGCAGGTTGAAGCCTTGGGTTAAAACCTATTAAAAAAATGACCATAAAACATCCCTAGATTATTATCTGATTTACTTCTACCTGTTGACTCTCTTAGAACTTTTTCCCTTTCCCTATTAGTTTTTGCTCTCTTCCTCATAATACAAATTCCACTGTTTTAATAATTTAATCATTCATTCTCTCACTACTGGTACTTTGTACAATTTTGAGGTGGCTAGCAGCACCTTTTGTTGCAGTCAATCACTTCTATGGGGATTCAAAATCTATCATTATTGAACTGGGCAATATGAGTGATTTCAGTACCTACTATGTCAGGATACAAGTTAGCATTTTGGACTATGAACTAATGCTTCAAGCCTCTAGGGAAGCCTAAAAGATCTAGCCTGGGCCGAAAGAATCAGAAACATGAAACGAGAATCGTTCTAAAACCTAACATTTTCCATGTTTCCATTCATTCATTATGTTTTGCTTTGAAAAAAATGGAAAATCAAATTCAAAGATCAAAGTCCACATAGTTTTCTACACACAAACTAGCATTTCATCTAGATTATACATGTAAATAAAGTTGCAGCTTGCTCCTAAGACATAAAAAGCAAAGGTCAGATGATGGAAATAAAGGGAAAAACATGTAAGTCTGTCTGTTCTGCATTTCTTGGCAGCCAGTACATTCAGGATTCTGGTACTTGTTATGCAGAAAAATAGAGCTGCCTATTGTGGATAATAGCAAAAAAGGCAAAGGACCAGTTCTGTTCTTCTTGTAACTCCATTGGTGTCAATGGACTTAAACCAGGAATTCATTTGGCAGGGGTCTTTGAGTCACCACTTGAGGTTCAAGTGCTAACTTCTTCCCAGAAAAGTTATGCTGAGTAAGGCTGGTAAAAAGGTCCGATTAACTCTTTCAGCTGGAAAAATCTGGGAGAGCAGGCCCTGGAGCACAGTCCTAGGAAGAGCCAAGCTTTGGGAAGGAAGCTTAGGCTGAGGTTTACATAGTTATTGTCTTTGAATTACCAAAGGCCGGAGTGGGGCTGAGTTATCAAACGCCAGAATGGCAGTAAATTTAGACGCTCCCTGGGGAATTTGTGTTTTGAGCAGTGAAGCAAGCTCCCTTCTCCCTATCACGTTGGCTGCACAACAAAGATGTGAGGCTCTCCTTCCTTCCCCTTCTGATCCTTTTTGTCGTCTTCGAGATGAGAGAAAAATGGGAGACGACTGTGATCAGGGAACGGAATGTAAACATACATGCACAAGAGGAAAACTGCAACATGTTGTTCTTACCTGTAACTGTTGAGCTTCACAGTTGCTCTCCATCCTGCATAGTTCGTTGAATGGCTATCCTAATTTTAGCCTCTTCGAAGATTTTAGGGGGAAAAAAAAGTCCCATAATTCTGGATTTTGCTGCTACTTTATTTAGCAGCCATACAGGCAGTGTCTTTAAAACAATATGGATGGAACCTCTTTTTTTCTGTGCACTTTCAACAACAGATAGAGCAAAGAGATGGGGTATCTTTGGTGCTAGCTTGAGGTTCTTTCTCTCTGCTATGCAAGATGGGATACTAATTTCTTCTTTTCCCACTTTTGTGAAAATTGCATATGGAATGTTATTTTTCTTCTTTCACAACGAACATCATGTCCCCTGCAAAGCACACCTTTGTAGGTGGTCAGAAAGCAGTCATTAAGTTGGCTTTTCAATGGAAAAACTGTTTCAGCTGAAACAAATCAGAATTTAAAAAAATCTGAGAAATGAAATCCATTTGCAGAACAAAATGTTCCAATGTTTTTTCCAAAATTACTTTTTATTTAGACATTTACTTTATTTATATATTGCCAATTATTGCAAGCATATTAGAATGAAAGGACTAAGTTGATCAGGAATGACATTTAAAACATTATTTCATTAAGAGAAGCGAGATGTCCCTTATTTTGGACAATTATTTATAAAGACTACATTTTCTTTAGAACACAACCTAACTGGAGAGACAGCTCATAAGTGATCAATACCAGATTCTTATTTTATCAAACGAAGTCATATTAGCCTGTTACTAGGACAGATTTTGATTCTATTTAATGAACTAACCATTCAGCATAAATTCTTATATTGCGGATAAAGAATTTTTGTCATGTCATAATATCTCCTGATTCTACAGCAATATACTTGTGCAAAAAAAACTGTGTGGGGGTTTATGTTCTAGAAGACTTATCTCTTTATCTTTTAGCTGTTTTCTTAAATAAAGACAGGGAGTAAAATTGAGCAATCACACAGTGAAGGAAGCAACCTCCCTAACTCATTTTTTTGCAAAGCAGAGGCTACTCTTTTTCTGAGAGTGCGACATTTGTTACAGCCTTGTAGATACACCATCCTAGCTCCAAAAACATTTTTTTAAGGTAGGTTTGCAAGCCGAAGCAAATGATTGAAAATATTTTTACATTTGCTCTTTTATACGGTCTTCGGATGTGACTGCATTTATCAGAAAACACGAGATAAATGTAATAAACAGCAATCGGCTTTTTCAGTACTTATTTTAGCTAAGGTTGCACAATGGTTTCCATTCTAACTCCCTTTTCAGCCTCATAATTTTCTGCTGCTTTCATTCCTGAGAAGGGAATTTTCCTTACGGTTATTTTTCTTTGGAAAGTTTGAGTAACTTGGCTCAATATTGCCAAGAATATTGCAAAGAAAATGGGTGTATGTAGACTTGCTAATTATAAGTGTTTTTATTGTTTTAACAACCCTTCAACATATGCAGCTGGGGGAGGAAGGCTGAAATTTCAGCTATTTCCATATCAAGTCAGCCGTCTTTCTGGGCTACCGCGAATTCGTGTTTTGGTTTGTGTGTTATGATCCTCTGGAAAACCACGTGCTGTGCACACACAGCGTAGCTCGCATACATCTTCCTTGCGGCGCTTCGTGCTGGGGAGTGCTCTGGTGGGGCCAGCAGCAGTCCTGCACGCGGATGCGGGAGGAGGAGGAGGAGGAAATACCCCCTGACCATTGCTGCTCCTCTTGCTCTGCACATGAGGCTCGCTCCCGTCTGCTCCCGTCAGGGAGCCCGGGGGGTTTAACAACTTGTGGCCTCCAGGGCATGAGACGCGCACCTTTGCTGCGTTTTGCTGAAACCTTTCCTTTTGGAAAGTACTTCTTTCTCCGATGAATGCTGAAACGTATTCTGCTTTGGGAGCGTGGTCATGCTGAGTTCAGTTCAGTGACACAGTGAAGATGTTTCGGAGAAAATAACAAAATGACTTAAAATAATTTAAATTGATTGGTTATTACATTAGGCTTTTGAAGCAACATTTGTCAACGGTTATGAATTTTGGTGGGCTGGGAGTTTTTCCCTTTGCTTTTGTCGTCATCCCAAGAAATCGGTGATTCCCACTCTGAAGGGTTAATGGTTGTCGGGGGGCTGATTCAAATCCTGAACTGTGAGCAACCAAGCCAGTCGCAGCACACTGTGTCGTTAATTAACTGTGACAGCATCCTGGACTGTTTTAATCAGGAAAAGGAGTTATTTATGAGGAATAACAGTAACATTCAGTACTCATCTTTTTGAAAAAAAAAAAAAAATCAGCAGGAGAAAAATCATAAATATGGATTTCAAAACAGTTTTATTGCATCATTTGCCTTCCTGCCATGAGGAGCATGGCATTAGGAATTAGACCCAAAAATACAGAAATCAAAGGATGTGATATTTCTTCTCCTGTTTCCGCGACCGGGGTTGCATGCTGTGAGCCTGCTTCTCTCTGGGCTGTGGTCATGCCTCCTGCTCCGGCTGCTGCCGGGGCCGCCCGTCGTGGCTCAGCCGGGCCAGGCAGCAATTACCCCAGCGGCTGCGCTTGCTGACAGTTTTGGGGAGGGGGTAACCTTTAGAGGGAGAGGTGAGCTGGGACCTCTTGATGTGGCCTGGCTAGGCGGGTGCGATGTCAGCACATGGATGCTCTGCAGCCAGTGTCAAACCCCTGCCAGGGGTTGTTTGTGGCGGCAGCCCAGCAAGCGCTGTGCTGGCTTGCTCTAATTGCTGGGTATGCCGGCAGTCCTGAGCAGCAGTGCTGCACTGCTGCTGCCAGCACCCCGCTACGCTGTCCCCGCACTTCATTGGCAGTGTGTCTTGCAGCACAGAGCGGTCAGGGATGAAGGCTGAGGAGGAGGAAGGGCTTTACCCACCTGGCAGCCTGTCCCAGTGGCTGCAGAAGGGGGTCCCTGGCACTTTTGGGTTGCAGGGGTAGGGCTGAGGCTTTCGTACATCCTCTGTCAAGAGGGAAACAGGAGGAGGAGGAGCGGGCCAGCTCTTGGGGCAGTGGTCACACCTATGGACTTCAATGCTGGTAGAAACACGGCATAAGCCCTAATGAGCGGTTCCCCTGATGCTAATATAGAAATATTACCTGTGGAGAAGAGTTTTGTGGTGGCAAGAGACAGCCTTAGTGTGGATTTCTGGAGCTGACACCCACATGTCATGCTTTTGGGTACTGCATGGGTGCTTTGCTGGGGCAACAGTCCCAGGACACGAAACATTTGGTGGAAATGCTGGAGTGAGGGGATCCGCTTGCCTTTTGTCCCCGTCCTACAACCAGTGCCTGTACTCTCTTGCCCTTGTACTGCCATGCAAAGCCTTCTCTGAGTGTGTGGGGAAATTGGTTGAGGGGGTTTGGTTGTGAGCTGGATACAAAAATGGTGAAAAAGGAAAGAAACAAACCCAAAATGCATCCCCATAGAGAGCTGGAGGACAAAGGAGAGGAAGGAACTCCTTAAATGGGCTTTTTTAAAAGAAAATGTTGTGTTGCTGAGCTGCAACCTTAGCAAAACTGGGTATTGCATGATGGTCCTGATTGAATTTTTTAGTCAGAAATTAAATAAAAGACAGAGTAGGCCCCAGGGGCAGTGCTAAGGGAGATTTGGCCATATCCAAGTTGTGAGAGTTGCTGTAAGGGGCAATGGAAATTCAATGCAGCTGGTGAACTTAAAAAATAATAACAAAAAACAATACACCTCTGTGTTATAGAATGTCTTTCATACAACAAGTATACCAAAATGCTTTACATAGAATTAAAAACAGATTTAATTTGAAGAACAGGTAATTTTGTTTATTTAAGGGAAAGAAAAACATAGGACACTAGACTGAACTAAAGCTGGTATAAATCAAAAATGGTTCAAATGAAGTCAAGTGGCTTAAAATATAGATGCTGTAAAATACACAGGATTATAATCTGGGCCATAATATTTTGAATTTACAGTGTGTAATTTTGGTCCTTTGGAGGAGGTCAGGTAAAGGATTTCCCCATTTTCACTGTGTTTCCTTTTTGTTCTTAAACTGAACATATTAATTTCTTGTGTTCATTTATTTCTTGCTTTTGTCTTGATTTCTGCTAGATTCTGGCTTTTCCAAACATTTCCTCTTTAAAAAAGTTTCAGAGACAAAAGGGAAAAAAAGGCAAGAGGAAAAAAAGGAAAAAAAAAAGGTTACTCTTCCATGCCATTCCTGCCCCTATAAAATCTCCTCTCTTCCAAGAAAAATGAAAAAAGGGCTGCAATGAATCTAATGGAAAGCCCTGGCAAAGAATATAACAGAAAAATAGAGAGACAGTAGAAAAGCAATTGAAATGGTGTTATTTTTCAATGAAAATACTAACAAATTGAAATTTTTTTTGCCATTTTTTATTTTGGCAAGGATGGGTGGTGAAACTACAAAAATTCTACAAAAACCTTTGTTTGTTTAAGGCCTCTCAATTATTTTCATTAAATTTATAAACAAGTGTAATTAAAAGAAACACCAAAGCATTTGTAAAACAGAAATATGTGTTCGGAACATTTAAACTTCCTAAATTTATTCAGGGTATGAATACTTGATTTAGAAATAAATACAAGTTTTACTCTGTTGTGTGTCTCCTCTTCATGGGTGCAAACAAGACAAAAGGAAAACCTACTTTTCTTACACAAAGCATGCTGATTTAGACCCAAAGAGATATAAATGCATATTTCTGTATTGAAATATATATGTTTTAAACATTAAATGAGAACCAAGTACTTGCGGCTCACTGATGTAGTTCTCAGTGTTTGCAGCTGGAGGTTTCACCGATGTTTCATGAGCATTTGCCCTCTTGACTGGCGCGCTGCACATGCATGGGTTGTAACCAGTACAGCCTCTCCTTCTGCCTACTGGAAACCTGCAGGAGGAATTAGCGGTTAAAGCTGAGCATGGGGGTCTTCAAACAGTCTGCCTCCCAAGTTAAGACATTAAATGCCACCTCAGAAGGATCCCAGGAAGATTCATGGTTATGTATGCAATGGTCAAGGAGTCTCCGCAATATGGTACTCGAGAGATTTCTGGTGACCATGTGTTAGGTAGCATTTGCCACTGACTGTGGTTTTTGGGGTAATGCTTCTTCCATTACTCTGTACAGTTAGCTGTAAAACATTGTTTTGAGCAAAAGACTGTTATTGCTCTGAAATATTTGACTAACCACACACACAAAAAGTGTGGGGGCCTTAGCTTCTCCCAACTAGGCGTCTGATCTTAGTGGTAAACTCTCTTTCTGCCTGATCTTCAGTAGTGTGACAGCCTCTGCTTAGTGGACTTCATGCGTTTAACAACCACTGTGTTTTGTAGCTGGTTCCTCTGGTAGACCCCCCCATGGCACTTAAGACTTATAGAAGTTCTTGGTGTCTCTCAAAACCTAGGTTGTAATGGCACAGTCCTAAATCTGAGTGATAGAGATGCCTCTTGGCATTTTGCCTCCATACCATCTTATTTGAGTAGATACTGTGAAATAAATCTGTGTCTTTAACAGATATCCATGACTAGGTTTGGAAGTCTGTATTTGACCAGCCCCCAAAGGCATGGGCTGAAGGCTGGTTAAAAGTGGAAAAAAACCCAAAATACCAAATAGCTTGTTGCTTTGCAAGTATTATCTATCCTTTGCACAAGAACTGTTGTAGCAAACCAAGATCTTGTAGTTACCTTCATGCTTTTGTTAAGATGGGGGGGAAGCTCCTCCCCAACACAGGTTTAGTGTCCTGTCCATCTATTTCTGATTTCTTTGGTCTTGAGCAGCATGTTGGTCTGGCAGCAGTTGCCCTGCAGTGAAGTGGGTTGTTGCTTCCCCTGGAGGGAACCATCTGTCAGGGTATCAAAGCAAAACCTGTTTCCGTTTCCTCAGAGATGCTGCAGACCATCTTCCCTTCAGACCAGCGAGTTATAAGGTAGGTCTTGCCCTGTTGGAAAGATACCCACTTCCATTCCCACTATAAATTTAAATTAATGTCTGGAAACTTAGTTGAATCCAGCTGATTGATTACCTTCATACTTAGCTGAATCTGGACTGATCTGAAAAAATGAGTTTGGGCACCTGTTCTTAAATATCTGAAAAGCTTTGAGCATTCCTCCCAAGTTTTCTTCAAATTTCTAGAGGTTATGAATATACGGGGACTTTGTTATTTACTCAAAGGACTTGGAATGTGGCTTGCTTTTTACATTTATTAATTTAAGTAATAATTTTAATAAGATATTCATAGATATAGATATTTAATTAATTTAGACAGTCTACTTACAGTCTGGTCCTTTAGGTGCTGTGTGCCTCTCTTTAATACCACACATGTCCATTTATTTCAAGAAGAGCTGAATGATACTCGCATGAGGTCATCATATTGTGTTTTTTATTGTCATGGATTCTCTTTGCGTGTCTCATCAGTTTATTTTGTTCTCTTTGTAATCCTCCCTTATTCAAAGCAACTCTGGTGGAGAACACTCCACCAATGTCTTATAAATTTCTGTTCTTTCCTGTGTAAGAGAAGCACAGGTGGATATTTTTTGTGTTTTTTTAAAAGAGTATCTGTCACGGCTGAATACTAACACAATACACCATCTTATAGCCCTCAGTGAAGCAAAAGACAAGTGGGTGGAGGTATTTCTTGAGTGCCCACAGGAGATAACATCCAAAAAACTTACTATTGCAGGGGGTTGCTATTGCTGTCACCAAAGTTAACAAACAAGTCAGTTAATAGATCCAGAGCCCAGTTGAATATACAATAAATTCTGAGTTGTATAAAGCATTTTGGAGAAGGTGGCTGTTTCAAGTGTGAACTAATGCAGCCTCCCATATATTTTGATCAATAGTCCAGACCCACCTATAATTTTATTGAATCTCTTAGGGGTGAGAAAATGACATTTTGCTTGTCCAATTCTTATGGTAATCTTGCAAACCCTGCTGACTTGATATTTTTACAAATTTGGTACTATCCATGAAGCAGGACAGATCAGGGCTAAGGCTCCATGGTGGCATATATGGAGAATACCAGAGAGAAAGATGTGAATTGTAACTTAAGTGTTCTCTGCAGTGTATTTATCCCCAGCAAGAAAACAAAATGTGACTAGGGCAGTCCATGGTAATAGGAAGAGGAAACGCAGGATTGACTTGTTATTAGAAATCGGGGAGCTGTTACCAGTTTGTGTTTCTCCATCTCAGCTGGATCCTGCATGAATGGGTGGGTGGACGTCAGCGCTCCTGTGCTTGTGCGTGAGGCTGCCTGTGCATGTGTGTATGTACACTGCCTGTGTACGTCTGAGCGGACTGCGTGTTTCTCCGTGGCTGTGATTTTACCCATTTTGTGTGTGTGGTGTTTATGTGGCTCTCTGCCAACCTTCTATGAAATTATCTGTTAGAGCTTTTCCGGTGGCCCTGATAGCTGTTTGCTTCTGGGTTTGGGAGATATAAAATACCAGGAGGGCTGGGTGTCCAAAACGATCAAAAAGGACTGGCTTTTATCAATTTCTTGTGAAATTGTAGATTGTTTTCTGATCTTTTAGAAGCATTTCCTTACGAATGACTTCAGGAATTATCAGGGATGAAGACAGAAACGTAATGTTAGTTTATTTAAGGCTACATAAAGATGGAAAAAGGAAATGCTGTGGAGGAGGCAAACATTGTTTTTTTTGGTTTGGGTTTTTTTTTCTGAAATTAATAAAAATAAAGCTAAATCTAAATAAAAATGTAAGCAAATAAAACTGCTTCGAACTTCAAAACCAGTAAACATGAGCTCATCTGAAGCCCGAGTCAGAGCAAATGCTATGCTGTGTAGAACAGTTTAAAATCCAGTCTTGGGAGTTGATAATGTCATTTCAGGTGTTACTTTAAAAAAAAAACAAAACAAAAAACCTTCCCTGTGAGATGGGATTAAATCCTCCCAAATAATTCTAAGGTTTGAGCTGTGGAAAAAGATTTAAGTTAATCTACTCTTTACAAGGTGCTCTGTTTAATACAATACAAGCCCTAACATTAGGACACACTGCTAGCAGTCACATGTTGAGAGATAGACGGTATTTAAAAAAACTTACCCAAGGTGGTGTGGTTCACGGAGCAGTACCTGCAGAGAGCTCCTATTTCCCAGGAGGGCTTCTGCTCAATGGGAGCAGGAGCACCGGGAGCCAAAAGAGTGCCACGCTCCTCCCTGCTATTTCTGGCCTTAGCAACTTCCTTTCATGCAGCTGTTAATTTAGAAGAAATGAAGTTTCAGGTGTGCATTTCTTCTTCACCCCTTCTGCCATGTAAAGAGGTAGAGTAACGAAAGGATTGATAGGTTAGAGGAGGGACCCCTCAGGAGAGGGGAAAACACGAAAATTCTCTCTACTGTTCCCAGACATGGCAGCGTTCGTACATGAACACGTGCAACAGCAAGAGGGCTGCTCCTCTCACCGTCTTTTGTTCCCTCCACCCCACTTTCACATGTCCGGGGGAAAGCCAAGGGCTTGTAGCTGCTGCACTGCAGTGCCCCATGGTGATGTTCTCTGCACTAAATCTTTTGCAGGTAACAGGGAAAAGAGAAGAGCCGGGTTTACCCTAGTTCTGCTAATTTTGGACTCCGTGTCCCTGTTTACCTTCTTTTCTTCTGAAATCCAGTGGGTTTGGTGCTGCGGCAGGGAGATGCAAGTGCCTTGGAGCATGTGGGTGTAGTTAGCAGCACCTGGATGTTTCACAGCAATCGGATGTGTGCTCATGCCAAGCAAATTGAGAAGACGAATATAAAATAAGTCTCTCGGGTTGCTAGTGGCACTGTGGCACTGAGAAGTGTCACGTTTAGGAATAGTGCAGTGCACCATTAGCAGCTGGACGCGCTCTTTACCCAGGCAGTGGACTTTGGAGGCTCAGGCGTAAGATTTGTCAGGATTTGCGTGCCAGCCCCGTACTTTCACAGCACTGCAGGGTTAATGTGCTTTGCGCTTCTGAGCATTTCGGGAGCTGGAGCACCTCGACACATGCTTCAGTTCGGCAGCGTGCTTTGGGGAGCCCGTGTGGAACGCCTGCTACCACCCGTCCTATCCGGTGAGGCTTAACCTCCACCTCCGCGCTGGACACCGGAGTGGCAACAGGGTGCGGCCGAGAGTGTGGCACGCGTGTCCGGGGCTGTGCAGGGCTGTGAGCCCCCGGCAGACCCCGCCAGAGAGAGGGGGTCCCCGCCAGGCTGGGGAGAGAGCGGCCTCCGGAGAGGTGGGAGCTGGGTGGGGGGACTGAGGGGGCGAGAGCCGCTGCCCAGCCTGTCCCTCCGCTGGGCTGGGGATGGGGCGCAGGAACATCCGCTATAAAAATAAGGGGGGCAGCGAAAGCCTGCCGGAGACCCCCGAGTGCGAGGGGGAGCAGAGCAGGAAGCCTGCCGCGGGGGGGTCTGCCCTGCTGCCCGTGTCCCGGCGCTCCCGCCGCGGGTGGGGGCCAGCCCCGGGGCCGCCCCTGCCCTGCCCTGCCCTGCCCTGCCCCGGGGCTGCCCCTGCTCTGCCCTGCGCCGCCCGCCCCGCCGCCGGCTGCCCGGAGACCCTCGCCCCGCACCGGCCGGGCTGGAGGAGGAGAAGGAGGAGGAGACCGGGCGCTTTCACTCCTGCTGGCTGCAGAGGCTGAGGCAAAAGACAGAAAAAGGAGGAGGGGAATAAAAAGTAAAGAGAGGGGCAGAGAGAGAGTGAAAGAAAACTAAGCCCAGCTTTTGCCGGTGCTGCTTGGATTGGATCTGGTTTGAGTTTCCTCTCTGCTGGCTTGTGCAGCGAGAGAGGAGGAGTGGGGGGAAGTAACTCACTCGCTCTTCCCCCGAAGCTTAAGCAAACGTGCTGGTGACTGCACGGGTGGGGAGCTGCCCTGGGTGCAGTTGCCTCGTAGCTTATTGCTCTCGGTTACTACAGAATTGCCTGGACTTCTCGAGGACCCGGAGGAAAAAGCCATCACTTCACAGACCTGATAGTTGCTCAGTGCCTATAGACTTGACACGTTTTTTACCTAGGGGATTCTTTTTTTAATTATTTTTCTCCCGTGTCTCTCAGAACAGCAGTTCCTTGAGTGGTGTGGCATTGAGATCTATTGTTTTGTTAACAACTTTGGGAGATATTTTTAAAAATTTTTTTTCCTTTCTTTTGTTTTCTTTACCTTAAAAAAAAAAAAAAAAATAGTCCTTTTGGGGGGAGGGGAGATGATCGTGCTGATGTGGAATAAGTGCTCCTGCTGTCTCCTCTTACTAGCCGCGGTCCTGATCGTGGAGAGCTCCCAGCTAGACAGCTCCAGCTCCAAGGTGAACTCCATCAAGTCCACCCTGATGGGGGAGGCTCCAACTCAGGCAACCAACAGATCTGCAGGCATCCACCAGGGACTGACGCTTGCTAGCAGTAAGAAGGGCAAAATGCTAAAGCAGATGGGAAAACCTCCTAAGCACTATCACCGGCAAGGAGAGGTAGGACATCGCTTCATTGCTCAAGTGTCTGTCCGTCTGCGTGCTATATGCAAATAATTGCTAGTCCTCCCCTCACATTGTCTTCAAAGCTTTACTGTGTCAAATTAATCAATTTACTTCATCGTGGTTGTCTGGGACAATATAATCTCATAACTGGTGTTAAGAACTGTGTAAATGGGAGTTGGAAGGTTTTAAACCTTTCATTTTTCTCTGTAGGATTAATAACTGATGGAAGAAAAAGTAATCTAAAAAAAAATAATCTTCAGCATTTCTGTGTTTGACTCATTCAAAAGGCTGCTAGAAGTAAAGGAAGAAATTTCTTGTTAACTCTCAGACACTAAAGGAATTGAATTTGAATAGGTGAGGAAAATTTGAGCATGAAGTGAAAACTGCGTTACAGCGGTGAAACAAACTTGGTTTTAAAAAATCACACCTGGCAAGTTGATCTCTGATGTCATTCTCCATGGTGAGAATAAAAAAAGCGCGCTGTCCTAGTGATGTAGTTTAAGGCACATTCATTTGCTTAATATGACAGAAAATTAATTCTAGGTTTCTTGTCCAGAATACACTCCAGTGGTTATGAAAGTTTTGTTTGGTTATGTCCAGTTGAGATAAGCAGGGAGTAATAGCCCTGAATACGAAGTTTGAGTATAAGGAAGAAAGAAAAGGTTATAGAAACTTTATGAAAAAAGGACCCTGACTTGCTTACGCAGTCTTCTTTCCTCTCCACCCTGCTTGGAAACTTGGAAGTCTGATAGAAAATTATCTTTGTTCAACTACCTTTGTGGTAAACTATAAAGCAGCATTTTAAGCCATCAGTCCTCTGCTTCCCGATCGAGTCTCAACTTAGATGATATGAATATTGTGCATTGTGGTGTTGAAGGAGGTAGACTTCTTCAGAAAATATAGATTTGATACTATTGGGTGTTACTAGGACCTCCAAATACAGCTGCTTTTCATAAGCAACAAACTGTAGCAGCAAGGGAGCTGCCAACATTCAGCACTAAAAAGGCAAAATACTCAGTGCCTGAAGGGTCTGCATCTTGCCTACATTTTCCTTAAAGCAGCAGAGAAGCTGCAAATTCAAGCAATCCACTGAATTTGCTAATGTGTTTCACGTCAGCTTTCTAATAATTGAATGTTATCATTTGGTTTTGTGTGCAGGCGTAATAACTTTGGTGGTAGTTTTGTTTTTTGCATATGAGAAATTTGTTTTTAAATTCCCCCAAGCTTTCTTTCCCTAGCTACTCAATTGTTTTACAATTTACCCAGAATTTGGTCGCCTCTCCTTACCTCTGAGCAAAGTTTAGTAACAGATGCTGTGCTGAAGTTTCATATTACTAAAGTAGTGTGCTCTTTCCTAGTGCACATTGTAATAATTGCTATGTTAAATCACCTTGAGGAAATACAGGAGCATGATACGCTTTCTTATATGTTCTCCTTGGGTTTTCTGTGTATTCACAAGAAGTCAGTATATAGGACCTATTTTCCCACTGAGTTTTATCTCAGTCTCATGAGTTTCTGTGCGGGTACTTGTGGGGCTGTGCTGTACAGCCCCAAACATGATATATAATTTTTGCCTTTTGGGGAGGTCTTGCCACCTTTCCCTATGTGCAACATCCTTAACACTTCAATGTGTATTCAAAGCAATGTTGAAAATGATTGATTATAATTCACCCAGTTCCTGGAAAACAAGTTGCACTGCCCACTGCCACTTGCATTTGCAAGATTTGTCCCTTACTTGCCAGCCTGGATTGCTTGCAGGGGACTTCCAGTTACTGGCATGAACTCACAAGGTACACTTCAAGTCAGAGACAACACTGTAAGTATCTGTAATGGTGGAAGAGGTGGCACACACGTTGAGATGTCCTGTTTGTAGTGCAAGCAAAGACGCCTGAGGAATCAGTGTCTTTGGCTCCCAGGGAGCAAAGCCTGACCTCCCGTCAAGGGCTGTTGGTGTTGATTTCACCCTCTCTCCCTTGGACTCTGTCCCCGGCTCTTGCACGGTCTCACACCAATGTAGTCCGTAAAAATTACTTAGATTTGCTACCAATAACTGTGGATGTTACTTTCAGCTATCTGCCTGAAGCAACACAATTAACACAGAATTGCAGTAAGAAGAAGAAAAGGAAAAAACAAAAAGTTACTTTTGTGATAATGCTTTATCTTTGGCGATACTTCCAGTTGCAGAGTTGGTAAGCCACTGCGTTTTTTAGCAGTGGTGTCACACATCTTAACCAATTAAGACATGACATTTTCATAATTTTTTTTTTAAGTACCCTCTATTAGGTTAGTACTTGATTTGTTTAGATTATGGGACTTTGTCCTGAAGTTTTGCATGTCATTTGCTAGAAGAACAGGCCTATGCTTTTCTTTCTAAAACAATCTGTTGCATTAGTGGAATTTATAATGTGTTAAAAGCAGCAGTACCTTTTATATCGTGGTAACTTTAAATGGTGAGTTGAGTGTCTTGTTTACAACTAGGAAATAGTTTTAGTAAGGACCAACTATATGCAGCTTAGAGGAAAACTAACAGAATATTGCCATTGCAGTTGTGACAGCTCTGAGCTGCGCATTCAACTCTCTGCAGATACACATAGTGGAAATCGGAGAACTCTCACCAAAACTGATGAAAGGACCATCAGCCAGCAACCTATTTACTTATTCAGCTTGGTAGACTAATGTACTTTCAGAACATTTCTTCAATATGTTAATGTAACATTTTCAGTTATGTTAATTCTCAGGACTAGGAGCAACTTGGGAGCCTTTAATCAGCAATAAATCAGCGGATACAATAGTTCATGGCTTATCTGGAGTGTTGATGTATTTCAGCTGGTAGTTACAGTGCTTCTGCCCAGAAAGGGAAGATCCCGCACTTCTTTGTCAGGCAAAGTTCCAGTTCAAATTAATGAAAATACTCACATGAGCAAAGCAAGCTGATCCGGCTTGCTGGAGGGACTGGAGGGGCAAATGTGGATTTTAGTAAGACTTACATTTTTATGTCTTTCTGAGGAATATTATTTATTTTCTGTTCTTATTCCCTTTACTGCCTTGGATCAGCAGAGAATGAGAAGCACTGACGTGCTAAATTGCTGAGATTTCACTGTCTTCACTGTTCTTCACTGCCACTCCTGTTTCCCCCTTTCTGCAAACTGTTAATGTATTCCCAATTTCACAGGGAATCGGAAAGTATCTACAGCATTTGCACAAGGGAAAAATATGCTCAGAAATATGACCGTACAGTACATCTTAGAGTACGTTGCTTTTTGGGGTGCCAGTACTATATACTGTCTGCCATCAATTTTCTTTCAAAACTTGATTTAGAGAAATGGCTTTTAGGAACAGCTAACACCTCAGTACCATAGCCTCTCTAGGAAATTGTTCCAGACATATCATCTCTCTAAATAAATACAATACAGTGAATAGACTCATAAATAAAAAAGGCCAGATTAGCAATGATGGTGGACTAATTTTTCTGCATGTTAGATACAGCTTCCACTGTGTAAGTGCTCTCGCTCAACTATAGGGATGCAACTTGAAAGGAAAAACCCCGTATTGTAGCTGTGATTGAAAAGCATAGTCCTTCCATACATTCCTGGATGATGGCTCTGTAGCCCCTTTAATTCACTTCATCATCTTTTTGACTTCTTGCCTCTGGGTTATAGTCCCCTCTCTCCTCTGAGGCTTGTCACCTCCATCAGTGCTGGGGTTTGCACTCCTTCCCACTCAACCGCTTTTAATGATGTGGTAGGCTGAGACCTACCGAACTTTATTTCCAGCCATTTTCCTTCTTTATAGGGTGCTATTATCTTCTGCCCTTTCCAAGTCTTGGCCAAAAGCTGTTCTTTCAGCTCTTTTCCCCAGCAAGTTGTGTGTCTCATTCCTTTTGCTGCTGCGTAGCTGGTTGGGTTTGTGCTTCCCGCTGGGACTATCCCTCCCACTTCCCCCACGCACACGACGGGAGCAGCAGCAAAAAAGGGAAGAACTGGAATGGCCAAGAGAGGGGACCAGCAACAACTGTGGGGCTGAATAAGAGATAATGAGGTCTGGAAAAAGGGAGAGAAGAGTGAGTGAAAAGCTGGGACAAGTTTTAACACTTCAGAGGCACCATAGACCAATATCAGATAGGCCTTTGTATTCTAAATGTACTCGGTTTAATTTTAAAAATGTATTTTTTTTTTTTAAACTCTGTCACAGCTTGAGCTAAGAGGCTTGAGACGGAAGCCAAACCAAAAAGACATTAATCCAAATGACTAAGTTGACACTGATCTCATATCTATCAGCGCATGGACATACATGTGTTTCTTGAACAGGACATACTTACCCACAAGGACTTGCTAGAAAATGCTTGGATGATGCTTTGTAGCAAGTAAAACAGCATGAGATGTAGTAATTGACTGCAGTGCCCTGAGAATGTTACAATAAAATGTACCAAAGGCACAAAAAATGTAACCACAATATCTTGAATAGCTAGCAACCAAGACAGTATAAATTATTTCTCCATGGGATTAAAAATAAATTAATTACAATACCTAGAAATTACATCCAGCAACAGCTCTTCTTTTTTTTTTTTTTTAATAAAAAAATAAATACAGAATTGCTAAATCTGCAGAGGTCACCAGAGAATGTATTCTTTGCTCTTGCTGTTTGCTATTAGGAATCTGGGAGACATACTGGTTTACTGGCAGCAGTCTTGCTAAATAGCTGAGTGGCTTGTCTCTTGATTGCAAAAATGGGATGCAGAGTATTATCTCCTTCCTGGGTCATGCTTGGTGTCCCCTTCAATTTGTTATTATTATTTGACTTGATATAGAGCAAAACCTCCTATAAAGTGGCTTTACTGCAACTATTTCCTATTAATGTTGCAACAATGCCTAGAAAACTTCCAGGACTCTGATGCGTTATTGAGTGTGCAAGTACTTAGGAAGAGTTAGTTGCTGTCTGGAAAGTTTGTCAGAGTCTAAGGACAACACAAAAGATGATGAAGCATGATTACATTTTGCTCTCAGAAAAATGAGTCTGATTAACTCATTATGTTTGATTAACTGATGCTTTGCAGATGCAAATATAGCACAAGTTTAATTTTGATTTTAATTATCTCAACACCGGATGTGTCTTGCAAGTACTTCATATCTCATGGTTTGTCAGTTGAGCCTTTGGTCCTTTTACAGTTGTACTTACAAATGCCTCACCCTGGAAATGTCATTTAGGAGGAATTTAACTCTGCAAAGGAGGAGTCCCATGAAGCTCCTGCTTCTGTTTGTTTTTCGAGTATTGCTTTCCTCTTCAGGCTTTGTGTATCTGAGAATTTTTTTAAGTATATCCAAACAAGTTTTATATATATATAAAAATGTTAATTTGGAGAACATCTTCAAAGCAGAGACCTTCCCTTCCTGCTTGGGCTTGCAGAAGTCCCTGCCAAGCTCATGCTACCCCCACCTGCACACACTGGTTGTGGCTGGCAGTGGGACAGACTTGGAGCCGGCAGCCCCCACTTGGCCCATCGTTGGCACGTGGCTTGTCACCATGTCCTGCTGCAGTGGAGGGGAGCTTTGTGTTCGTGATGGCACTGCAGTTGTTAGACATTTATGATAGATATGAGGAGCTGAAGTTTGTATGATGCTAGAGAAATGGGGAAGGAAACCAGAAGCCACCCCTCTGCTTGTCTTTCAGTGCTATGTTCTAGGCTGTGTTTCTGGTACCTTTAGGTTGAAACCGGCTTCTATAAGCTTCATATCCATGGATGTGAAAGGCCCATGCAAAAGTCAAGAAGATCAGAAGGTTTGTTTTGTTACTTTTTAAAAATTTATTTTGCATGCAAAAGTCTTTATTTTCATTAGAGAACACGAACACTCGTATCTTTTTTTTTGATCAAGTATAGGATGTGCAATGACCGTATGAGTCCCCAAACCGTCACTTGTCATCAGTATAATTTTTCCCTTTTTGATTGAAGGGCAGATTTATTTTAATGGAAAATTTCATGAACACAAAGCAGTTTTCAAATTGCCATGAAATGTGAAAATAGGAAATTTGTGATATTTCCAAGTTCATTGCAGAATCCTTTGCTCTAGAACGAGCGACAGAAAGTAGTGCTAGAGAGAGAGAGATGGCATAAAAGGATACATATGGTCATACTAAATGACCAAAGCACAGCAGTTTTCAAATAAAATTATGAGTTTTGTTCATGTTGGTTACAGTTTTCTTGGGATTGGCCCTAAATCCATCTATGATTTATACATTTGTGTTCACACAAACAGAACTTGAGTTATGAAAATGAGTGGCTATAAACAAACAGTTGGAACGTGGGTTCACTCATTTAGCAGCTATTTTGTTTTTACTAAAGGAAGGGCTAGGGCAATGCTACAAAAAAAGAAAAGTTTAAGAGTTGTTTTTTCCCCCCTCAAAGCACATAAGCACACTGTTCAGCCCCTTGGGACTTTCTTAAAGCTAAGCTTTGATATGATTGAATTTTCATATGCACAGTAATGAATCTCGGAGACATGCATGTTGCACATATGTAGTGCAAATGGCACTGGTTTAGCATTTTCAGCAGTAAGTGAAGGTGGACTGTTCTGCACGTGCTCGGGAATGAGGTGTTGCTTCTCTCTGCAAGCCCTCTGCCTCATTCTCTGTGCATCATGTAAGTGTGAACCAGGCTGTGCACGCTTTTAAAAGCATATTTATCGGTCCAGTGAAAGAGAGGACAGGGTTCAGTTCTACGCGTTTTGGCAGCTTGCACTGAGCAAAGCAGTGACTTGCAGTTGGTGTGATCTCTTCCCTGCAAGTCTGAAATGCCTAAAGCGGAGATCTCTTAAAAGGAATTGCAAACAGAATATGTTTACGTTGCAGCAGGAAACTTTTATTCTTGGAATCTCATTCTTAACTAGAACGGCATCAGGGAAACTAATGCATCTGATGGGGGAAAAGCTCCTTTATTTTTCCTTTTGCACAGAGCAGGGTAGTATCTAGAATTGTATCTTTTGCTATGTGTTCCTACAGAAAATGGTACACCTCTTCTTGACAGCCTGCAAAGATCCTAAAGCTGGACATTTTGCTGTAAAACAAGGTCTTTGGAAGCAGGGGAGAGAACTGTATGTAAAACCACTGACAGAAATGCAAAATGCTAAGCTTAACTAATCTAGTTGGTGTTTACTTAGTTCAATTCATCTTCAGAAGTGTCAGAAAGATTTAGACTATGTCAAAAAAAAAGGTACTGACAGATGTGCTACCATCTTGTATTTAACCTTTTTGCTTTCATATGGCTTTCTCCCCTCCTTTTAGCTTTTTTTTTGTTTGTTTGTTTGGTTGGTTTTTTTTACAGCAAAACTCTAGTGTTTCATGAAATACAGCCATGGTACTCTGGATGGCCAGTGTCAGGTATTCATGGCAACTCAAAAGAAGCCATAGCAATCTAGGTCCTGTATTTAATTGGGTCTTGGGTCCCATCTCAAATAGCTTAGGTTGTTTTCTGAAGTCACTACTGAAAATATATTGAAAAACATATTGAAAATCTATTGATTTTGGGCTCCCCAATGCTGCAAGTTCTAAAGGAATACTCCACCTGCCACCCGCTCTTATGGCCACATTTACTGGTGTGCCTGAGTGCTTTCCCTCATTTTCTTACCATGGGTGTGTTCATGGGGAGTATAACACAGAGGTGCTTTGGCTTGTATGGTCTCTGTTCAGGGTGATTTTTTTATAGAGCATGGGTTTAAAAGGAGAAAAACCTCTGTCCAATATGACATAGAGCTGCAAGCAAGGGATGGTGTTAGGGAGCCTTGGGCTTGGCAGACAGTTTGTTTTCGCAGTGTGTCTTCAGTAGCAGCTGAGTGAAAAATGGCCAAATGAAGCTTCTGTTGGCCTGACCTGGCAGGGCTAGTACAGATGGCAGAACTTGCCGTGTTTCTTTGTTTCTTCTTTTTTGGCTTGAAAACAAGAGAGCAGAGCCTGCCTCTCATCCAGTTCATTGTGAATTTCCTGGGAGGCTCAGGATCCTGTTTTCTATCTTAAAAAAGAAAAGTTTGCGTTTCTCTCTATCTTGTGGAGCATTAGGTTGTCCAGGACACAGAGACTGAGCTGTGAGTCTCCTACTTCTCCTCTTTGGTAGGAGGCGTACTGGGTGGATACCTACTTTCTTTTTCAAATATCATCTCCCCTGTCATTCTTCAGGCAGGAGGGAAGGAGAGAGGAGATGTCAAATGGCCATTTCTTCTTTTAGAGGTAGACAGGACAATGGCATTCCTTACCAAAGAAAGAGTTACAAATTGCGATTAAGTGGTTAACATATAGCATTCACATAGAGAGAGACCATATGGTGACTAACATGAAGGGATAACAATAATGGAAGAGGCAAAAGGGAAAAAAAAGCTGGCTACTACCCTGTCATTGCATCAGGGAACAGGGTGACCATTTGGCAGGCTAGAGAAGGTGGCATGGCTGGTGTGTTATCTGATGATAAATTCATGAGCGTTTATGGAGATAAACAGCCTAGCATCATTAGTCTTCTCTTTGCAGGGGGATTATCTCATTAACTCCCTGGGATGATGGGAGCCACCAAGTAAATGTGAAGACTGTTCCATGTATTTAGCATAGCCTCAAAATTTTACCAGACTTGTCATTCTTAAATTTCCATTTGTCATCCACTCAGGTAGTAATAATGATACCATCTGACCCGCATAACTGTGAGCTGAACACTATGGGGTGGCCCAGCGAGACTGGAAGTTGTTCTTCCAGACCCTCTCAGTTCCTGTTACTCCCAACAAAGCTAAATTTGCAGTGTATATTATTCTTAACCAAGTAGTTCAACGAACTCCTGTGGTGGGGAGAGAGAGCAGGTGTGGGTCAGAACTGAAGAATGGAAATCCTGTGGAAGGACCGGAAAACCAGGAGGTTGCCATCCTCTCTCCACACCTTCTCCAGGGTGGAGCCAAGTGTTGATGCTGCCTCATGTGTCGTCCTAGGAGCAAAGAGGAAAACTGCCTGTCAGATGGTAGGCTGAAAAGTCTACTTCATATTTTGGTGGAGGGGCTAAACTGCTTAGCTGCATAAAATGTTTTTGTAATTGTTTGAATAAATACAGGGGCTTAAAAATGCTTTTCTGGAATGCTTGTAAACTTCTGCGCTTGGTTTTGTCCCCATTGCTATCTTCCAGACGTCCCACTCCTCGCCAAGGAAATGGCTTTTTAACAAGAAGAATCCTCTGGAAATTACTTTCTGAGGGGGTCCTTGCCACAACAGCTGCAACAAATTGTAACTGAACTTCAGTCCCAATTGTTTTTTATTGCTAAAAGGATAAGTGACCAAGTGAATACTTGTATTATAGCTTCACAACAGTTTATTAAGTATCAAATTGTAGTGTGTGGTGTTGTCTAACCAGAAGATTAAGGTTTTCTCTGTGGAGGGAAATTTCTCTCAGACTTTGTACCAGTGCTTAAGCTGAAGGAGGCTGGGAAAGTCTTGCCGATCCCAAACTGTCCTGTGGTTAGGCTGACTTAGGGTTTTCCTTCCACTGAGACCTCGGTGCCAGGGCCCAGCCAGCGATGTCAGCGCAAGTGGAGTATAACCAGCACGAGGCAGCTGAAAAGAGAAGTCACGGCACTGCAGTCTAATGCGTGCTGATCCTCTCCCCACTGTGTAAACAAGTCTCCGGGGGGCATTTTCTGAGCAAGTTGGTTTTGAGTAGCAGCATAGCTTTAACATAGCTCGGATTATGCTAATTGGGAAGCATTTTTGGTACAATTTTACAAAAAGCAACACGGAGCCCAGGGAGGTCAAGGAAGGATGGAGCAAAACCTTGTGATGGTACAGGCTGCTTCCTTATGTCTGTGAGCAGGGTTTGCCAGCTGGAAAGGAGTTGCAGGTCTGCTTGCCTTCCCCTCAGCCTCTCTGCTCCAACTTTGGGGCCAGCAGGGAGGATAAGGAAGAGACTGTCCCTTCATTTTTCTAGAGAAGTGACTAGAATAGGAAAGAAGATGCATCTTTTATTATGTGGGAAGTAGGCAGTTCTAAGTTTTGGTATTGCACAAATATATAAAATGTGCTAGGTAGTGCAAAATTTTCTAAGGATTTCAGAAGTAGAAACTCAGGCTTCCTTAGCTTACATGTTTGTCTATATGCATATGAAAATCTTGGTTTAATTATTATCTAAACAACAGTGGTAGATAGAGACAAATCATAAATTAAAAGGTGTTATTGTTATTATTATTATTGAAAATGCAAGAGCTTTTTTTATCTTTGGATTTCACTGGAAGTATAGAAGTATAGAACTGGCTGGACCACTGAAGTGGGACAGTTATTGAGTGGTTGGAAGATTGAGTTTAAACGTCCAAGTTTCATGTTTAGTTTTTCCCCGCTTGCTTTCCTGATTTGCCAAACTGGGAAGCACATATGTGGCCCTGTGCTTGACAGGGATTTTGGATGGCTTCATCAGAAAAAATTTATAAAATTTTAAAGGTCTTCATGCATGGAGATGCCTGATAAGCAGAAGATGTTAATTTAAAATGCAAGTGGGGATTTCTGTTATTGGTGCACTTCAATGAACTTAGGTTATAGAGGGTTGAAATATCAGAGGGCAAAACTAGAGACACCCCTCTGTCCCTGGGAAAGCAGATTTCTAATGAGCCTTCCCCAGGCACGCTGACCTTACCGTCACTGCTGTGGGTTTGGGATTTGGGTTTGGTTCTGTTTATCACAGTCGCAAGAATGGTGCCTTTTCTTAAACGCTGTCCTCTTAAGTTATCAGTGAAGGATAGATAAGAGAGTCTTTATTACAAGCACACATGTGCACCACAGGTGTGAAGGGAACTCATAAACTGTTTATGAGCACACAAAGCCCCACGAACAAAGAGGGCAGAAAAGAATGTTGTCATTTTAAGGAAAAATATGTTTTAAGGCCCTGTTAAAAATAAAGCCAAAAAGGAATAGCAAATGGGCTGCAGATTGTCTGTGTAACAGGGATTAGCACTGTGAAAATCTTTCATTTTTCTGAACAGGCGTGTACCGCAGACAGGCCCAGCTAGCCGAGATACCATTCAACACTGGAGGGGGTTATCCACTTTCAGACTCTTGTCTCACCGAGTTACCCACAAAATCCCCCTCCAATACGAACAAACAGACGAAGCGTAGCATAACACCGTTAACTCTGCTATAACACTGCCTTAACTCTGCTTTAAAGGTTTTAGATGAGCAGAAACCAGTGTATATGTTGTATGAACAGGTATGATAACAGTGTATGAGTTCCAGGTCTGGGGTGCAGTTGTCACTCTTGAATTTGGTGGGACTGAAGCCTATTTTACAGCTAAAGGGTCAGAATGGAAGGGTCAAGGATGGGGAAAATGAGACAAAACCTGTTATCTTCTATAACAGCCACATGATGATATCTTCATTTGTTCAGGAACAGCTTTCAGGTCCACCAAGGGGAACATCTGTTAATGGTGGTGACAATTCAGTACCCAAAGAAGTGATGTAACTCACTCCCCTCCAGCACTGTTTCCCAGCAGATGCACCAAAAAAAAGTGGCCACAGATGCAAGCTCGTGCTGCCCAGAAATGCCACACTTCGGCTCCTTACTCTGCAAAACGTGCTGTCTCATTGCCCATCTTACCCAAGAGGCGCAGCATGCTTCTGCCCAGAAAGCCATCTCAAAGGTTAGGTCTTGTTTATAGATAGGACGAATTTTAAGGGTATTTATGTACCTAACTCCCTGAATGTTTTCAGTAGGAATTAGGTTCTGCATGCCTTTAGGGAAGCGGGGTCATGGCCTTTTCCACACAGGAGAGAAATTCAGCTCAGAGGAAATCATCCGGCTGAGGCTCCCTCGCTGCAAAGCATGCTCAGTGAGAAGGAGCTCTCTTGTCTTTCCTCACCTATGTAAGACAGCCAGAATTTGGTCATCAGACTAATTTGTTATAATTATTATTACAGAAAAAGGTAAATCAGAATAATTTACATTGTCCCCTCAACGATGAAATAATGATATGACAGATCGGTGACAGATCTGTATCTAAGGTACCAGACACAGTTCCTCTGGCCCTTCTGTACAGGTTTTGGTCCCCATCCAGAGTAACCCGTTTCTTAAAGCAGTGTGATTTTTTCACTGTAAAACTGGACAAGGATGCAGAGATGTTGCAGGCAGAGCTGTAGCGTTTCTTTTTAATGAGCCTCTTCCTGACCCACCCTATGTAAAGCAGTTGACGCATCATGTGCTGTGCAGCTGGGACGGCTACCCTGGCACATGTATCTGACACATGAACGTATTGACTTTGGCCTTTTGGAAGCACTGAACCCATACTGTTCTCCAGAGATGTGCCTAAGTCATTTCCCAGATACCGTGGATACAGTGGCGGTAGGAGCAAAAGCTGAAGTGGAATTCACTAATTCAGATTTAGCTGATTCTGTGAAAACAGATTGCACAACAGACACTGACACTCAGTTTCTGGATTTGATTTCCTCTCTTTCCCTGGTTTGACCTCCAGAGCTCCTGCTGACTGTTGGTCAGTATTCGGGTCTCAAGTTGTAGAGTTTGTGGTTGGAGGTGGGGGGGTGTTTGGGGTTTTGGGGGGTTGTTGTTTTTGGTTTTTTTTTTTTAAATGCAAGACTTTTACAATGCAGCACTTTAAATTTGAGTTTTACCCGTTGACTGAAGGGCAGACCAGTTTCTGTGAGATACCAGCTGGAGGGCTTGAAGGGCTCCTTAGGTGGCGGAGGGCTGAATTTCAACCAGGGTGATCCATGCTGCTGAAATAGCATGAGCAGACAAGACCAGCCATGAACAGGGTTCGTGCGCTGTCAGTAGTACAACACGTGTCTGTGTTACCACAGGACGGGGAGCTCTGCTGCTCCTGGTGCTGTT